>JZKD02S2001012.1:331477-371501 GCA_000966675.3 Picea glauca | reverse complement strand
TATTGATTAAATTATATCATTTGCAAAAGACTAAGATAGCTAAAGTAGTCATTAACCAAATGCAAATAGATACACATAAACATAAAACAAAATATTGATATTATGAAAAGCTAAATCTGTAGCAGAATATCAAATTTTGTCTCAGTCTGTATTAAAATTCCATATCCTTGTTCTCCCACGAATAAGGATGAATCTTACTACAAAAATAATAAGTATTTATAAGTCTTTCCATAGGGTAAAACATCCCTGTGGAAGTTATGAAACTGTTTACAAAATCTGGGAAGATATTCCCAAGATCAACTAAACTAAGAAACTAAAATGAAATCAAAATATCCAAATATCCTCTAAACTGTCCATCAAATCTTATGCAAATTCAGATTCACCTGAAACAGGTCAAAAATAGACAAGTTAGAGAGTCTCTTATTAATAAAACAATAAAAATTAAATTCTACAGACTTAGCTACAGAATCATCTGATTCTGTAGCTAGTCTAAATAAAGATACAGGATCAGAATCGAAATTAAATCAAATCTTTTAAATAAAGTAAAATTGAATTGTCAACCAACAACAAATCATTTCATTTGAAAATGTTATATCATTTGAAATCAAATAGGATCAAAATCCAATAACCGAATAGAGATACAGACATCCTCTGTTTCGATTGTTATCATAATCGGGTAGACAGAATCAAAACCAAATAGTTTTGAAAATCGTTTCATATCCAATTTGAAAGAAATGTAACCAAACAAATCGCAGGAAAACGTTGTGTTTTTCAAACAATAGGAGATACGATCATATCAAAATAGAATCGTTTTAAAATTATTATAGTTGTCATGACATCAAACGATTCACGCTATAGGTAGATTAATTCAAACAAGTGCGAGAATCAACTCATATAAAATCGTACCCAGATCGATTTGGCTTTGATCACAATCAATATAGAATCGACATAAGTGATAATTGGTTATTGCAAACTGGGCAAATAAACTTGATTGGTATTTAACGAAATCATTTGTTTCAAACGAATCATGACTGAGTTTAATATAGAAATAAATCGTGAATCTAGATATAACCAATCTCATTTTACAAATGAAATTCAAATAGAATACGAATCCAACTGATAACCTAGTCGAGCTAACAATAAATCAATGCGAATTAAACGACTGGGTTTTTAGCATACTCATTATGAATTAAATCCATTCCATGATTTGGGCATGTTTGTAACAGGCTTAAAATAACAAGCAATGTTCCCAAATAAACAAAGTCACATTAGAAACGATCCGAGTTGAATTCGTGTTCTTTGAAAATCATATGGCACAACAAACCGTAACAATTAAACTCATCAAAATCGTTGCCAATCATAACATATCCATTATAAAGAAATCGAATCGAAATGTGATCATTTTCTAAATTGAAATATGAGGAACATTTCTTGTCTAGAATAGATACAAACAGAGCATCCATTTTAACTCAATCAAACAAATCAAATCCATACCAAGATCAATCAAATCGATGAAAATCTAATAGAAACTAAACTGGGAATGATCGAAAAAACAAAACTCCATTTAGTCAAAGAAAAACTATATATAGAATGCATGCAATGTAACCGAGCCATTCAAATGAAGTGAACAGAGTTGTTTAAAACTTCAAATCATTATATAAACCTATATTATTTACAAAAAACGATTGATATCAAACATACCTGTGTGACGAAGAGGCTGCTCAATTATGTTAGCTTGGAATTTACAACAGTCATGGCTGATTCCACATTTTTAAACAAGATGGAGCCAATCGTCTTTTGTTTCTTATCTGTTGCTTGTAGTTTGGCCTTTTGACTGGTTAGGGTTGCAATCTGGTCTTCTAAATATTGAATCTTTGACTGGAGTATTGGAACATCATTATAGTATCGCTCTAACCATGAATTGCATTGATCACAGGGTGACACTGTAGGTTTAGACAGAGCAGGAGAGGGTTTGGATAAATGACTGAGGGTTTCACAAGGCAACTTAATGCCTGGGTAGTTAGGGTCATCCTATAGGCAGGGGGGTAGGTTTGACACAAATTCATATGAGGGTTCGACACACAAACCTTGCAAATAAGGGTATTCGCTAGCCAAGAAACGCTCCACTTCCGAATCAGAGTCCTCACTCAACACGATAGGGTTAGGCTCGACAGGGGGTTTTGGCTTATTTCTTGCCATTCATGAAATTAAATGTGCATTATTTTTCCCTTTGGCGTTTGCAGTGAGGTATGCCTTGGGTTTTTTTCCCATAGGCTTAACAGTCTCAACACTCTTAGTCACAGTGTGGGGTAAATCGATAGGAGGCTCGGCCAAGGGTTTAGGCAGAAGGACATGGTAGGGAACTGGGGGTACAACTTTGACCTCGCTCACCACAAGTTTATCGACCTGTGTAGGATTCGAATCCTCGAAACCATTCCAAGCAACGAAATTGCTCCAACAATCCACATGTAGACTCAAATGATAGACAACGATAAGCCTAACAAGCCCATAATGAAAAAGGCTACTATCAACCTGGTTTCTTTTGTACTTCTTCTACATTTTAAATAGGCTTCGATGCAAATAATAGGGCATATTGAGAGATTATCCCATAAAAACCATAAGCAAACACAGGTGGTGGAGTCATTCACTGCCATGCACGATAGTTATGGTAAAGTACAACCGCCAATTTACACATATGTTCAAACAATCATAGCATAGCTCAAAAACCATATCGTTTGGCCAACCAAAGAATCAAATGGTGAGTGTTATTCCAACGCGCCAAATCAACTATAGTTTTAAAACCATCGACATTCAATGTGAAACCAACACCAAATGTTAGCCATGCGCCATTGTATAAATGTTTAACCAATGTGCCGATTGAATTCATATAGTTGACAAGCCAAAAGTCATAAAAATATTAACATAAGGATCATATCATATATATAAAAACAAAAATAAATCATAACCCCTATGCAATTCATAGAATCAATGATTAGGCAAGTATAAATCCATATGCTCAATGCCTCACAAACTTAATAAAATCAAGTTATGCAATCAATATAAACATGTCCAATGAGCATAGTTTAAAAGTCCTTTCAGTCACATAACCATAAACAAAAGATAAGTGTAAAAGAAAATATTGATAAAAAGATCATAACAGTTCAGATAGTGATCAAAATGTGACCTCAAAAGGAGAAGTTTTCACGCTTACAGTCGTAAAAACTTAATGAAGACAAATTTGCAAATGTCGCAAAAATGAAAGTGTCGTCTATTTTAAAGAAATGTGACGAAAAACTTGATGTTTGCAAGACACAGGTGTAGGCATCTTATAGATGATAAGAAAAAATGAGTTGGATACCAACAATGGCGACACACTAGAAGAAGTAGTTATCTCTGTAAAAGTAACAAATTTAGATTAAGACAGCCAAGAAAATTTCAACTCAAAAATAACAACCAGAAAGTTGCTCAAACATCATCGTTAATCATTTTTTCCAGCATTGTTTTAAAAGATGAAAACCAATAACCGTCTTAAGATCAACAAGTCACGACATTAATGATAAAATATCCAATACTATTGGCATAGCCATTGCTGCCAGAAGGTGTCCATAGCCTCGACAGGGTTTCCATTTAACCCACTCTGACATCTTTATCCTGTCAAGAAGCTCTAGATCAGAATAAAGGACATTAAATAGGTTTCTCATATTTTTTGCAGATTTTCATGTACCCGACATTGCTTCGCTGCCAACGGGCCTGTTCAGTACCCCGACAAAGTTGTCTTGGTGCCATGCATGCATTTACCCGCTGCCAGCAGACCTGTTCAGTATCCCGGTGGGTTTACAAGCACTTCCCACAGCTCTTATTAATAATTTTATTTTGTTTTTCTTTTTATAGATATATAGCTGAGCGGGGTGACGCTGAAAATCTTGATATTTTAACATATTTTTTCATACCTCATCAGAATTTTTTAAACAATGTCCTTTATTTAGCTCTAGAGATGTTTTATTTCTAAAACACTTCCTATAACAGGGGGACATCTTTTGATTCATTCCTTTACGGAAAAGGGACAGCGTAAAAAGATAATAGATGATCATGACAAACTTTTCTCAGAGATTGAAATCAGTAAACTTCTTTCAAACAACAAAAATTTTTCCAACATAGATATCAGTTTGAAAGATATATCATTGATGTTTGTACAAATCTTCAGAAGTTATTTCAATGAAGAAATTTTTTTATCGTCTTTGACTGAATGAATCAGTGTACAGGTATGTGTATGTCGAAAAACACAGACTGATCAATTCAAATCAAAATAAAAAATGGAAAGCAAACGAAAAATGAAAACAAAAAATGAAATATTTACATAATATACAAGGGTAGTTATCATGCAAAGTATCTTTTCAGGGCTTGGCCATTCACCAGATAGGTGTCAAGATGCCCTTCAAGATTTTGCAACCGAAAGGAACTAGGACCCAAATTTTCAGCAATTAAAAATGGCCCAAGCCATAAGTTTTGAAACTTGGTGTGCTCACCCTTTCTTTCGTGTGGTTTGTCCCATTTTAAGACGAGATCGCCCACTTCAAGATTCCTATCAGAAGCAGAATTAGAATCGAACCAGCTTTTAATCAATTGTTGATGTTGGTCTAACTTACGCTTAGCTTGGGCTCTTACTTCTTCCAACTTCATCAAAGCGTTAATTTGGTTTTCTAAAGGAGGACAATCTTCTTCTTGGAATTTTTGTGACAAATGAAGTGAAGGAAGAAGAATGTGAGGTGGCAGAATTGCTTCTCTGCCATAAATGAGAAAAAAGGGGGAGTTACCTATAGAGGATTTGGGTGTTACCCTATCATCCCATAATTCGTTCAGTAGTGCATTGTGCCAGTTCTTGTGATTTTCAGCCACAGTTCTCTTGATAATTTTGATCAAGTTCTTGTTGGTTGATTCTGCTAAGCCATTGCCCTGGGGGTAGTAACTAGCAGAATACTTCAGCTTTATTTATTTTTCCAAAGCAAACTCGCTCATCTCAAGAGAAGAAAAGTATGAAGCGTTTTCAAAGACTAGACAATCATGGATACCGAAATTAGTGATAATATTCGAGTTTAGAAATTGATTACCTGACTGGTGTTGACAGTTCTTAGCGCAAAAGCTTCGGACCATAGAGTAAAGTAATATGTGGTTGTCACAATAAATTTTTGTTGTTGTGAGGATGGAGGGTTAACGTGACCTATGAT
The DNA here is from genome assembly GCA_000966675.3 of Picea glauca. Taxonomy (NCBI): domain Eukaryota; kingdom Viridiplantae; phylum Streptophyta; class Pinopsida; order Pinales; family Pinaceae; genus Picea; species Picea glauca. Next base: position 366,276 of record JZKD02S2001012.1, on the reverse strand, counting down.
ATCAAGGCCCCATTGTTGGAAAGGAGAATCTACTGAAATGAGTTGCAAGGGAAAGACTATTTTTTTCAACCGCCCTGATGCTTTCTGACAGATGATACATTTACGACACAAGGCATGGGCGTCTCTAAAAAGCATGGGCCAGTAGTAACTGGCTCCTAAAACCTTATGAGCAGTGGTGTCGCCACCGAAGTGACCACCAACTTCTCTTGCATGCAACTCAAGCAAGACTTTTCCTGCTTCGTCTTTTTCGAGACAGTGCATCAATACACTGTCAAAATTCTAACGAAACAGTATACCGTTAATTAGATGAAAGGAGTCAGAATTTAGTCTCAATTCTCTTCTCTTGGCGGGGTCAAGGTGACGGGGTGCTGACCCATGTTCAAGACAGAATCTAATATCATCGTACCAGGGACTAACGAGATTTTGTGCGCAACAAATTAAACTTTGATCGCTTTGTCCTAGGCTTGATGTATCACTATATTCTTGTTGTCCTGTTTATGAATCAATAACCAATTTACACAACCCTTGGCCTCTCATGATTTGAGTTGGGGTTATTTCTAAGTCATACTCCTGCAAGGAGGTGACCCAATTAGCTCTCTTCTCTCCTAACTCCTTCTGCACTAACAAGTTCCTTACGACAGGGTAGGGGACAATGACTTTCGTCCTTGACTTCAAAAGATAGGACCGGAAATGTTTAACTGCTTTGAAAACAGCGTAGGCTTGCCAATCAACCGCTGGGTAGTTAAGTTCAGCACCTTTGAAAGAAGATCTCATAAAGGCGATGGGTACTTCGTTGTTCTCATAATTCTTCTGAGTTAGGACTGCAGTATAGGAACGGTCAGAGGCAAAAGTATAGAGTGTAAAATATTGAGAGAAGTCAGGGCTCATGAGAGATGGAGCGTCTATTATGGCCTTCTTTCTGGCATTAAAATCTTGATTTTCTGTGGGTCCCCAGTGATATTGAATGTCTTTCTTAATCAAGTTCTGTAGAGGCCTGACCATTTCGAAGAAGTTGGGGACAAATATTATCATGAAGTTAATCTGGCCTAGGAAAGACTACATAGATTTCTTGGATGTAGGTGGGGGGAGCTTAGCGATGACTTGAGTCCTCTCGGGGTCAATAATCATCCCATCACTAGACACAATGAATCCTAGTAATCTACCCTGTTCTACTGCAAAGATGGACTTTTTGGGGTTCAAGGAGATGTCGTATTTACGACATCGTAGCAGAACGGCTTGTAAGTGAGCTAGATGATCATCTTTGTTTTTAGAATAAATGGTCACATCATCTAAGTAAACTATGACGGAGTGATTGATTAAGCCTTGAAAATCAATGTCCATTTCTCTCTGAAAGGTAGCACCAACATTAATCAATCCGAAAGGCATTTTGCGATAAGCATAAGTGGCCCACGGGGTACGGAAGGTAGTTTTTAGTTGGTCTGGCGGAGACATCAAGACTTGGTTGTATCCAGAGAAACCATCCAGTAAGGATAGCCTCTCAAAACCAGATACTTGTTGAAGGATCTGTTCCATGGGTGGGACAGGATAATTGTCTTTATCAGACGCTCTATTGAGGTTTCGGAAATCGACACAAAGTCGGATTTCCCCGTTTTTCTTCCGCACTGGGACAAGGTTGGAAACCCATTGAGTGTGTCTAACAGGAAATATTATTTTAGCACTTAGAATTTTATTCAATTCTTTTTGAATGGTCGGTTCAAGTTTAGGGTGCATATTCCTCAGTTTCTGTTGGAAGGGTAAGGTTTGGGGCTTCATCGGGATGACATTCTGTATGATATTAGGATCGAACGTTTTGCGATCATCGTATGCCATGCAAAGACATCCTTAAATTATTTGAATAATTTAACAAAAGCGACTCTTTCTTGTCTAGAACATCCCAAGCCTAGATTAATGCACTGAAGATTTTCACTAGTTCCTAAATTCACTTTTTCATAAGACAATGAGGAACTATTAGTTTTGCAATTGACCATCTTTTTAAATTTATCTTCAAAATCATAAGACTTTTCTAATGTAACTATGTATTTGGGTATGAAATTTACCATGTCCCATAGAACTTCAGGATATTTCAGATCAAGTATTACCGTAAAATCGTGCAAGTTGTCATCGTGCGTGCGTTCATCTATCACTGCGCCTTGAAAGGTTTCTTCCATGTGCAGAAAGTTAATGATTTTTTGATCATCGTCAAATACTCTCCAGTTTGTGATATTGTCAGGAACAGATGGTCGAAACAATAGTTCGATGGAGAATGCGTTTGGGGATAAGCCTTCTGCAGGAAGAAGTTTAGAGGCTACATTAGCTAGTAGATCTGCTTCAACATTATTTAGTCTAGGAATGGAATTTATGTTGAAAGAAGAAAATTTATTCATAAGACTCCATACCTCAGACTGGTAATTTTTGAGATGTGGGGAAAGACAATGTATAGAGTCTCTTACCTGCCTAACCATTATTTCAGAGTTGCCAAATACAACCAGGTTTTGAATGTTCATATCCAAAGCTTTTCTGAGACCTTGCAATAAAGCCTCATATTCTACAGTATTGTTAGTACATTCAAATTCTAGTCTACAAGCCATTAATGTCTTGTTACCTGCCAGATCGATAATGATGCAGCCTGCACCAGCTCCTTCTTTAGACTTGGAACCATCGAAATATAGAGACCAAATTTGGTTTCCATCGGGCACATGGGACTGTTGCATAGAAGTTGTTGGTTGCATATATGCTACGATATCGGACTGTTGTTCTAGATTGTTGATAGGTGAAACCTCAGCCATGAAATTTCTGAAGAAGGTATCCATCCCTTGGACTTCGGATGAATCAACAGAAGGTGTATATGGTTCATTAGGATCATTCAAATCTGTGACCGTGAACTTAAGTTAATGCTCACGATTCACCCTGATCTTGTTAGGTTTACCGTTCTCTGAAATCCATAAGTGAGACCAGTCTGTTGCGAAGTAACCATGTAGCTGCTCCGACCAGTCCCTGCTCAAAAATAGACCATACACTTCTGGAATATCCACAACAATTATATCAATAACCTGATGAACCTTTGGGTTAGATGATAATCTAATCAATACATTTTTTAGTTCGCCTATAAATTTAACATTTGTCCGATCAAGTTGTATGATTTTCAACGTAGATGGTTCCACTTCAGCGTTAATCTTCTGGAAGATAGACCAAGGCATCACATTAGATGACGCTCCTGATTCAACCATACAATTATGCACATTTCTATTGAAAATCTCAAAATTTAAAAGAAAAGGAGGTACATTCTTGTGAGTACTAAGAGTAGTAGCTTGTGGCGTTTTACTCGCAGTTTCTAATGCTACTTTATCTACATTGTTTTCATTCTTTACATTATTTACAGGGGCTACAAGAAGGCTTCCTTTATCTTGAGGATCGGGATTATTTTTAGTGGAAGTCTTCTGCGGGACTTTGCTTTGCATAACCTTGTTACCATTTGAATTACCATTCCTGCCATTTTCTGAAATATTTTGCAACATCTTCTGTAACAAAAATGGAAACTTCAACAACTCATAAATAGAAATGTTAGCCCTTAATTTTTTAAGATCTTCAACAACATCAGATTCTAATTTGGGGCTGACATTGCTCTGTTTAGTTTCTGCTGATTTAGATGGCTTTGGAGGTGAAGTTGTAGTGTTCTCGGTAGAAGGCTTCTTTGTTGTCTTACTCCTAGTGTTATAAGGGTGAACAGTCTCGAAGTTATCTTGAAAGATGCTATCCGAGAAGTGTCCAAATATGTTTGGAGAAGACTCTTCTTCTTGAATTGTTTCTTGTTCGACTTCCTCCTGAGGGACATCATGGGGCATCAAGTTATCTTGGTCTTCTAGAATTGTTTGAAGGGCACATTGCAAACTTTCTAGGTTCAAGCCTTTGGGTTTTGGATTAGGTCTATTGGTAGGAAAAGGATTTTGGAAAGGAGGTTTGTAGGGTCCCTTACTCGAGGAAGCTTCTTCAGTCGACCTTTTTAAATCTATAACTTGATTCGACAGTTTTTGGACAACTTTAGTTAAATTTTCCAAATCAGAGTTTTCAGGTTGTGTTTTACTTTGAGTAGGTCTAGGGATAATTTCAATCTTCTTTTTGGAAGAAGAACTAGTTTCAGTTTCGTTGCTAGAAGAGTCCTTAAGACTAAGTATGTCTTTTTCAATCTGACTAGCCTCCTCGAAGGCTTCTAACAATGTGGCCTTTTTAGATCGTTTAACCCAAATAGATATACTTTGATGTAAAGCTTTAGTGTAGTAAGCTATTATAAGACTCTCAGCAGGCATGGAATCTGCAGGGATTCTATTTTTAAGCGTTAAGAATCTTTGATTAAAATCTTTAACTTTTTCTTTTGGGTTCATTTTTAAGCTAGAAAGGTCCATGACTAAGACTTCCGGAGGCTTACCATATCTGAAATTTTCCAAAAAGCATGACTCAAACTTTTCCCAAGACACTATGGTATGGGGTTGTTGGGAAAAGTACCAAGTGGATGCATTACCCTCAAAAGTATAAGGGAACAACCTACAGACAACATCTTCATGTTTAACATTGCAGAGTCTAATGGCTAACATAAATTTTTTGATATGATCTTCAGCTATTTGTTTCGAATCAGGATCAAACTTAGGAAGCTATTTCTCTAGGTGTTTAGGTAAAGGGTGTTGGGCTCCAGGTACAACTACAACATCTTGGTCCAACCAGGGTCTAGTAGGGTTGTTCTGATTTGACATTGGGGTAGTGGGTGTGGAAGGCTGAGAAGGTGAATTGCCTTCGTATGAAGAGGAATCTCCTATAGAAGAGGAAAGAGATGAGGGAGGTGGTGAAGGAGGTATCCTAGATCCTCCTACAGCAGGATTTGTGATTGCATCTGTAGGATTCACAGTGAGGTTAATGTCACCTAATTGTTCTCTGATATTAGATAAATCCAAAGGTTGACCCCACAGACGGTTTGGTTTCCTAAGACGAGCTAAGGCACTATGTGTTTTAATAAGATATTGACGAATAATCTCTTGTGTGTCACCACCTGTAGGATTAGGGGTTGCTAGCTCAACTGTGATCTGGGGAATATTATCGTGTGAGTGGCTTCTAGTCACTATAGGTGAGCGATTAGGGGGGGGAGGAGTCTTGCGACCACCTCGTGCCATTAATTAAGTTCAGGCCCTCCTTCTAGCGCCATTTGTTGATGGGCAACATTGATCGTCCGTCAACTGAGAGAGTGGAACCAGTCCGAGGTTGTCTAATAACCCAAGCCGTTTGGAATGAACCACCCTGATGGGTTTAGTGGTTCCGTTAGCCATTCTAAGGTCCTAAGAAAACCAAAGAGAAAACTAATCTAAACTAACTAATCTAACTAAAGCTAAACAAACTAAACTAAAACTAAATAAAAAAAAACTAACTAAAACTAAATACAAGTAACTAAACTAACTAACAATAAATAAATAAAACTATTACTAAAACAAACTAATACACTAATCTAATTAAAACTAACTACTAAACAAACAAACTAATCTACTATTTACTAACTACTAACTAATACTATGCTAATTACTATCAGAAATATAACTTATTTACAAAATATACCATATTCACAAAATACAGATTTAAATAAAACCTGGAAAAATCATTTGCAATCTGCCCTGAGACAGAGAAAGGTATTTCTTTTTTGATTTTATAATTTTATAAACAAGAAATAAAACTTACTGAAATTAAACAATCTAATATACTAATTCTACACATATATCTAACTAAACTTATATCTAAACTAAACTACTAATAAATATACTAAACAAACAAATCACAAACTGACCTGGAAACGCTCCAAATTTGTCCTATGTATGATGACTTCGAAGCTGGTCGGAGGAAAGAAACTCGCACTGGATAATCGAAAAGCTTCTCGTAAATGATAGGCTACATTTCTCTTTGAGTTGTTTATAGGACAAACAAGACATAAAAAATCATAACAATTATATGATTTATAAATCTCTGCAATAAGGGAAACCTGTTATGCAAAAACTTATACTTAATAATTCAACTTATGAAGAAGAGAAATCTGTCATTCACAAACTGAATCAAGTAATTTCTATGTTTTTTATATACTGGAAGAAATCAGATATGGATTATATTGATTAAATTATATCATTTGCAAAAGACTAAGATAGCTAAAGTAGTCATTAACCAAATGCAAATAGATACACATAAACATAAAACAAAATATTGATATTATGAAAAGCTAAAGTTGTAGCAGAATATCAAATTTTGTCTCAGTCTGTATTAAAATTCCATATCCTTGTTCTCCCACGAATGAGGATGAATCTTATTACAAAAATAATAAGTATTTATAAGTCTTTCCACAGGGTAAAACATCCCTGTGGAAGTTATGAAACTGTTTACAAAATCTGGGAACATATTCCCAAGATCAACTAAACTAAGAAACTAAAATGAAATCAAAATATCCAAATATCCTCTAAATTGTCCATCAAATCCTATGCAAATTCGGATTCACCTGAAACAGGTAAGAAATATACAATTTAGAGAGTCTCTTATTAATAAAACAATAAAAATTAAATTCTACAGACTTAGCTACAGAATCATCTGATTCTGTAGCTAGTCTAAATAAAGGTACATGATTAGAATTGAAATTAAATCAAATCTTTTAAATAAAGTAAAATTGAATTGTCAACCAACAACAAATCATTTCATTTGAAAATGTTATATCAATTGAAATCAAATAGGATCAAAATCCAATAACCGAATAGAGAAACAGGCATACTCTGTTTCGATTGTTATCATAATCGGGTAGACAAAATCAAAACCAAACAGTTTTGAAAATCGTTTCATATCCAATTTGAAAGAAATTTAACCAAACAAATCACAGGCAAACGTTGTGTTTTTCAAACAACAAGAGATACGATCAGATCAAAACATAATCGTCTTAAAATTATTATAGTTCTTATGACATCAAAAAATTCACGCTATAGGTAGATTAATTCAAACAGGTGCAAGAATCAACTCATATAAAATCGTACCCAGATCGATTTGGCTTTGATCACAATCAATATAGAATCGACATAAGTGATAATTGGTTATTGCAAACTAGGAAAATAAACTTGATTGGTATTTAACGAAATAATTTATTTCAAATGAATCATGACTGAGTTTAATATAGAAATAAATCGTGAATCCGGATATAACCAATCTCGTTTTACAAATGAAATTCAAACATAATACGAATCCAACTGATAACCTGGTCGAGCTAACAATAAATCAATGCGAATTAACCGGTTGGGTTTTTAGCATACTCATTATGAATTAAATCCATTCCATGATTTGGGCATGTTTATAATAGGCTTAAAATAACAAGCAATGTTCCCGAAGAAACAGAGTCACATTAGAAACGATCTGAATTGAATTCATGTTCTTTGAAAATCATATGGCACAACAAACTGTAACAATTAAACTCATCAAAATCGTTGCCAATCATAACGTATCCATTATAAAAAAAATCGAATCGAAATGTGATCGTTTTCTAAATTGAATATGAGGAACATTTCCTGTCTAGAATAGATACAAACAAAGCATCCATTTTAACTCAATCAAACAAATCAAATCCATACCAAGATCAATCAAATCGATGAAAATCTAATAGAAACTAAACTGGGAATGATCGAAAAAACAAAATTCCATTTAGTCAAAGCAAACCTATATATAGAATGCATGCAATGTAATAGAGCCATTCAAATGAAGTGAACAGAGCTGTTTAAAAATTCAAATCATTATATAAACCTAGATTATTTACAAAAAATGATTGATATCAAACATACCTGTGTGACGACGAGGCCGCTCAATTACGCCAGCTTGGAATTTACAACAGCTGTGGCTGATTCCACATTTTTAAACAAGATGGAGCCAGTCGTCTTTTGTTTCTTATCTGTTGCTTGTAGTTTGGCCTTTTGACTAGTTAGGGTTGCAATCTAGTCTTCTAAAGATTGAATCTTTGACTGGAGTATTTGAACATCATTATAGTATCGCTCTAACCATGAATTGCATTGATCAAAGGGTGACACTATAGGTTTATACAAAGCAGGAGAAGGTTTGGATAAATGACCGAGGGTTTCACAAGGAAACTTAATGCTTGGGTAGTTAGGGTCATCCTATAGGCAGGGGGGTAGGTCTAACACAAAGTCATATGAGGGTTCGGCACACAAACCTTGTGAATAGGAGTATTTGCTAGCCAAGAAACGCTCCACTTCCGAATCGGAGTCCTCACTCAACACGATAGGGTTAGGCTCGACAGGGGGTTTTGGCTTATTTCTTGCCATTAGTGAAATTAAACGTGCATTCTTTTTCCCTTTGGCATTTGCAGTGAGGTTTGCCTTGGGTTTTTTTCCCATAGGCTTAACAGTCTCAACACTCTTAGTCATAGTGTGGGGTAAATCGATAGGAGGGTCGGCCGAGGGTTTAGGCAGAAGGACATGGTAGGGCAATGGGGGTACAACTTTGACCTCGCTCACCACAGGTTTATCGACCTGTGTAGGATTTGAATCCTCGAAACCATTGTGAGCAATGAAATTTCTCCAACAATCCCCATGTAGACTCAAATGACAGACAACGATAAGCTTAACAAGCCCATAATGAAAAAGGCTACTATCATCCTGGTTTCTTTTGTACTTCTTTGACATTTTAAATAGGCTTCGATGCAAAGAATAGGGCATATTGAGAGAGTATCCCATAAAAACCATAAGCAAACGCAGGTGGTGGAGTCATTCACTACCATGCACGATAGTTATGGTAAAGTACAACCGCCGATTTACACATCTATTCAAACAATCATAGCATTGCTCAAAAACCATATCGTTTGTCCAACCAAAGAATCAAATGGTGAGTGTTATGGAAACGTGCCAAATAAACTATAGTTTTAAAACCATCGACATTCAACGTGAAACCAACACCAAATGTTATCCATGCACCATTGTATAAATGTTTAACCAATGTGCCGATTGAATTCATATAGATGACAAGCCAAAAGTCATAAAAAGATTAACATAAGGATCATATCATATATATATAAACAAAAATAAATCATAACCCCTATGCAATTCATAGAATCAATGATTAGGCAAGTATAAATCCATATGCTCAATGCCTCACAAACTTAATAAAATCAAGTTATGCAATCAATATAAAAATGTCCAATGATCATAATTTAAAAGTCCTTTTAGCCACATAACGATAAACAAAAGATAAGTGTAAAATAAAATATTGATAAAAAGATCATAACAGTTCATATAGTGATCGAAATGTGACCTCGAAAGGAGAAGTTTTTACACTTACAGTCATGAAAACTTAATGAAGAAAAATTTGCAAATGTCGCAAAAATGAAAGTATCGTCTATTTTAAAAAAATGCGATGAAAAACTTGATGTTTGCAAGACACAGGTGTAGGCAACTTATAGACGATAAGAAAAAATGAGTTGGCTTCCAACACAGCCCAACTTCAGCTGGGGGGAATCAACACATTATTGTGGCCGTCAACTACTTTAGAAAGTGGTTTGAGGCTATGCCTACCATACAATCTGATGGGAATACTGCAACCTTCTTTGTGTTCAACCAAATTATCACTCGGTTCGGTATCTCGAGTGAGATTTTCATTGATCATGGAAGTCACATTCAGAATGAAATGATGGTAGAACTAGCATCTAAGCTAGGGTTTAGACACGGTCATTCATCCCCTTACTACCCCTAGGAAAATGGGAAAGTAGAGACCATCAACAAGTCTCTCAAGACCATTTTGCAAAAAACTGTCAGTTAAAGTAATTCCAATTGGAACATCATGCTATATCCCATGGTTTGGTCATACCAAAACCTTGATTAAGACTGCCACCGTTTTCTCCCCTTTTTAGTTAATGCACGGTGTGGAGTTGATCCTTCCTGTTGATTGAAAAATCCCTTTTATCAAGTTGGTAGTCGAGCTCCAACCTGACACTTCATACTTAGAGCAACACCTTATGCACCTAGTGATTCTTGATGAGCAGCATTGAGACGCCTTTACGACTATCGAGTTAAATAAGAAACGTGTCAAGGTTCAATATAACAAATCTGTCTATCCCTGGTTGTGTGCTAAGGGTGACTTGGTCCTCTTGTATGACCAAGCCAAAGAACCTCTAGGGGAAGGAAAATTTAAACCCATGTGGCACGGTCCTTACATCATGCAACGTGTTCTAGAAAAAGGAGCCTATGAGTTAGAAGATTATGAAGGGAATAAATTGGCCAACTTCATAAATGGGCTCTACTTGAAAAGGTACTACACTTGAGCCCTAGTCTTAGGTGGAACTCTTTGTATACTAATGTAAATTTAGCGTATATACATCTATTTTCCCCTTTTTCCTTTGTCTTTATCTTTCTTATCAAGTTTTCCCTTTGTTGGCAGATGTCAACGGAGTCTTTGGTCTACCTAGGATTCCCAGACAGAGCCAATCATCATACACAGAACTTAGCTTCCACCACTTGGGTGGTTTACTCACCCGAGGGTTTTCTGGTGTCTTCAGGTGGCGTATTCCTAGGGCCATCCACTAATAATGTGGCCTAATATAGCGTCGTCATAGAAATTTTGTGTGATGCTATCCTCCATGGTATTCGCTATTTAAAAGTTCACCTGGATTCCCAGTTAGTAGTATGTCAATTGAATGGTCATTACCATGTGTGTGATCCTACTTTACTCCGTCGATTCCTACAGGTATGTATTTTAAAATGACAATTTGATTTTATTACATATTATCACATTCCTAGGAGTTATAATCATGTATCCAATGCCTATGCTAATTACATTTTAGATTGGCATTTGTCACATTAATAAAGCAAAGAAAACCATTAAATCAATGTACACATTGTAAGATATAAGTAAAGCTGAAGATCCCTTTTTATATATTTCAAAATATGGTGTTTATATTACAAAATTAGGGATAAAATCCTCAATACACATATACAGCTAGTATACATATCCCACAACATCTATGCCTGTGGCACCGGATGTGTGTCATGGTAGCAAACCACGATGTTTGTGAGATGTCGAAAGAATCATACCCATGCTCTAGGTACACCAACCACCTGTCGCTGCATGGATTTAGGTAGATCCTCTACCTGAACCATAGGAATCCTCTATATCAAATGAGACAGGTTGCCCTACACATTTTTTAGGACTCTCTTTGCTTCTCCTCCCATTGCCTCATCTCCCCGGTTCCTCTGTCTATGTCATAGGAATCTCTCTGGACATCGCAGACCCACGTCTGTGATTACACAAGTGTCTATTTAATACTCAAACACCATCCAAAAAAATACATTTTTGTTCCTTAAATACAAAAAATGAAATATTTAAAATCTTGTTACCTATATCATCGTAGGCGACCCCTGGTGGAAGTTGCATATCAGGATCTCCTCTGAAATTGATCCCCGCATAGGGATAGTCGTCCAGAGAAATTTCTTGTCATCGCTACCACAAGAAAAAATAATCAATGTAGGGCATTGATACCCTACGTCCCCCCTATCGTCTCATGACCTCGATCCACCATGCCATGGTTGGATAGTGTGGTTCTCTAGGAAGGATATCCACTCAAGGTCCCGGACCTGAAACCTACTCGAAAAAGAAACTGCAAAGAATAGAGGAAAACCTAAAGTTTCACTTACTCCCTTGTTTGCAATCTATCAACTAACCTTTCATATTGGTCAGCAGTGAGGTACACCATTCATAGAAAGTGGGTCTATCACACTCTACTACATAAAACATAAGAGGTATTGATGCTCAATGAAATGAGGTCAAAACTATGATCCTGGTAAGCATGAGCACAATGATCTTCAAACTGAGTTTACTTATTTCTTGGATGGGGACTTGGCTTCCCACCTTGGGACTCCCTGCTACATAGTGGGCATCGATATCCTCCTTGATATTCATCCCACTCCCTTCTCTACATGACTTGAGGTTCACAACCTCCCCTCGGCATGATAGAATAACCAAGAAGTAGATGTCTTCTACTTCGATCCTCAATGGTTGTCCATCAAGGACAAAGCTCTTGCTATCAAGGTCCCAATAACCCACCAACATCTCCAACAACCTCACTTGGGCCCTCATTCCTTTGAGAGACCAAAATTTGTACAATCCACATCTTTTTAGAGCCTCTTGAGCCACTGGATCTCGATCCACAACAATATCTACCTCTTCATTCTCTCGCTCTCTCCATTCCAAGACCATCCTGCAAAAACAAAGCAATTTTTTGAGTTAGAACCCCTCTTTTGGCCATTTCCATACCTATACGTGAACTTCTTTACACATAGTTGCATGTAGGGATTGATACATGCTCCCTATGGTTCACATAGGGGTGTATACCTCATCGTACACATGACCTTAAAAAAGGCAACCAGCATATACTGAAAATTCTAATTTACACCCTCAAAAACTAAAAAATGGTCCACCGAAATTGAAGAGAATGTGATGAAGAGTTATCTGATCTAGACAGTTTGTGTTTTTGTTGCCTGATGATCCCTTAATCTCCATTTGAATCTTGGAGGTATTTTGGTCCAAACTGCACTATTTGGGTAAAAATCAAAATGATACAGTACTTTTTTATTTTATTACTATTTATAAGCTATTTTTACCCACTTTCTATAGTTCCATGTTATTTTTTAACCTAATGGACTAATTCAAAAGTGGTTTTGAGCTGGTTTGTTGTAGTTTTGACTCAGTTTTCTTGCGGATTTAAACATCATGATTGGTAGTTCATCACCTTGGGCAGGTATTTTCATAACCTAACATATAGGATAGGTATCCACTCCATCATGCATTTTTGCATTATCCTTCGACTACAGCTTTTTATTCCTTAGGAACGAACCCATTTGTTGCAACACAAAACCCCCCGTCTGCTATAAATAGTTTCACTAATAAATGGTAGAGACCCACCAAACATGGGTGCCCTAGTTATATCCTCTTTGTCATTTGTTCCCATGCCGAGTTTTTACTTAGGACCGAGAGTCCATTATAATTCAATACATGACCTTATGATGAGCCTCATTTCTCATTCATCATGCACATGCAACCTTATTCCCTGCCGACTCCCAAAAATGAGTCTTAGTTAAGTTGTTTTCTGGCTCATCTAAAAATTGAAAAGATTGTCGAGTGATTTGTCCCTTTCACACTCGTTAAATTGGATAAGGTCATGAGTCTTAGTTAAGCTCTTTTCCGACTCATTATCAAAAATAGAAAAGATTGTCGAGTGAACTTGTCTTTTTCACACTCATAGATTGGATTTGAAAAGACGTCTATTTGGCACAAGTTTACCCCTTTTTCACACCAAGTATACTACAAGACATAAAAAAGGATATTTTTTGGTGTTAATTTGTAATTGGATCTCATGCCCTCACTTGCAGTATTGAGCCTTTAGTCGGTTCTTTTTTTGTGTTATAAATTGTTTCCTACATAGTTTTGCATCCTCAACCAAGTAGAGCCTTGTTTATTTCCTTTGCAATTTGACACCCTATACCCTGGAGGGAACATCACCCCGAGTTTCCATCTCCCGCATGCATTTCATTGCATTATGCATAGGCACGTTCCACTGATGGAACTAGTTTTTCTTTCTTGCGACACTCGTTTCCTCGTCTGTATCATATCATTCATTTGTTATGAAAAAACAAAAAAAGATGGGCGGGAAGGGAGTACTATATTATAATTGGAAGCATTCATATCGCCTTTGAATAGAGAGAAACATTATTGAGTCCTTGTGTCATCATAATTTTTCATTTAGCTTGGCCTTAGGAAGATTATCTCGTTACAGAGTTTTCTCTATCGACTGGTTACTCTTCCAGTCCCTATAGAGAACATTATTGATTCCTCTTGCATATAATAGTCACATCATTGATTCTGTGTTGTCGCAGTCCACCATGTGTCTCATTCTCTTGTTCAAAGGAAGTCTATGAACCTGTGTCGGCCACTCCTCAAAAATCTTGACTTTGCATATTGGCCATACCCTCAGTTTGTCTTAGAGTCACATAATACTATGGTATTATCATGCACCCTGACCCTACTTGCATCATTGGTAGGTCACCTTGAACCCAAAAATTGACATTTCATCATTGGTCGTTGACTGGGTGGTTCCCCTTGTGTTCAATGGAAAGACATCTATTCACACTTTGGGGTCCATGCAGTGTCTTGGATGTCATTAGCGTTATTGGTGGTTTCATTTCCTTTGTCAGTATTTTTCATTATTGGCTGCTATTCAGAGGGTATTTTTTGTATAGCACTTTCATTTGGTACACGTGAATGATGCATAGGTTTGTTGGTTTGTGAACATGTTCTTCATATGATCTCCACCAAATCATGAAGCTCCTTCTTTTTTCCTCATGTTGATTGATGATAGATGCCTTAATGCTCTCCTTTGAGTTGGTCTCTTTCCATCGACTTCAACTCATTTATTCTAGATATGGGACCTAGATTTTTATGAGTACCTTGAGTCTTGCAATCATTAGTGGCATACTCTCTCACCATTGACAGATGGGAATACATCAATGTCTCTTGATCAACGAATTTCTCAAGTGTTCGAAACTGACTCCTTTATTCACACTTGTAGGAATGTACTCGGTGCCTTGATACCTACTTTCATTATTGGTAGGTTGTCTCACATTTGTTAATGGTATACCTCAATGATCGGTAATCAAACGATGTCTCATTATGTTCAACCTCAACTCCTTTATTCACATGATGTATACCTTCACCTTTGGCAGATAGTGTAGAAGACTTGAATACATCAACATGTGGCCACATCTTTCTTGAGCTGTTGCTTCCTTTTCATTGGACCAACACCTACTCAACTACAATGATCATGGATGATCAGATTGTACTCCATGGTATATAGATATCTTCATACTAATTTTGAGATTGGTTTCACTGGGCCTTGTTTGTGACTAGGATAGCTTTTTTCATATAACCGCATTTGTATTTGCCTATTCATGGCCACAGACACTTGGGTTGGTATATTTTCCACATGGATCTGCATTGTATTCTTGGTAGCCATGTATGAAAAGTCAATACAAAATGTAATGAGCAATTGAGTTCATCCATATGGTTCTCTACCACTCATAATGTATTTTGACCATCATAGATACTCCTCTGATCTCACACATTAGGGGGCATCTGTTATAGAAATATTTTCCTCACCATTTCTCTCTTGCACAGAGGGCCTTTTTCCATTTCCCTATGTAGAATTACCATCCCTTTTTGATGAATCCAGAGCTAAAAATACACATTTTTCCACATATATGTTCCCTATCTACTATACAACATGCGTATACGCAAGCTTCTCCACTACAACCAGTGTACATCAAGATTTGTGGCATAAAATACAAAATGGAATCAGGTTTCCATGCCACGACAGGATGTCTCTAATCATTGGCCTTCCATATACTAGAAACATTCTAAATCGACCCTTCAATTGCATTTTTGAAGGCTATAAGAGCACAATTCTGATCTATGGAAAAGAAGGAGAAAACATTCAACTTTGAGAGAAAAGTTACTATGGAGAAATTACTTCATATTGAGTCTACATCCCTTTGTCCATCAAGTCTGAATGTAGTGTTCAACCCCCAAGCTCTTTCCCTATTGCTAAGAGAACCTCATTGTCTCTCTCCTTTGAGCTTTCCTTTGGTGGAGGATTGAAGTGGTGGAGGCCCAGTTGGAAGGAACTTGGTTCCTTGGTTTCAAACCGTGTTGACACGAAAGTCTGTAATATTGTCCCTTCTGCTGATCAATTATTAATAGAAATAATCATTTCCTGTCCTATTGGTATCGTGCAAATATATGATTATTATCTATGGGCATGTTTGTAATGTTTATTAATGGATTATGTTATCGAATGTGCTAACCCCTTTATACTATCACCATGTACTTGCTATGCTTGTTTGTTAAGAACTTGTTGTAGTATAAAGCTTTGGGTCGAACATTGGATCGAGGTAGGCCTCTTTCTTATCTTGCACACTAGTTTATATAGCATACAATGGAATTGAGTTGATTTCTGCAGTCATACCTACCTGTTGTGGTTTACCCTTGGCCATAGAGATGTTTTCCCTCATAACAATATGTCTTGTCTTTCATTATCTAAGACACATCTCCTGAGAATACTATCTAGTCCCAACTTATAAAATTTCCCTACAATCAATTGATACTCTGTTTCTCTAACTAGTACTACCATATGAATTTTTTGAGTTGCAGAGTACATTTTTGGGCAAGCCCCTATTCTTAAGAAGACTGCTATGTATTCCAGGTATTTTGGTATGGCCTCAACCTGTAATAGATCTACATCTAGGAGTTGATCATAGATTTCTCTACCACTTTCTCCTAACTCTAATATGGATAGGTGATCAGGCTCGATGTTGCAAATTCTAGTCTTAATGATCACTTCAAATGAAAATTACTGAAACAGTAGCAACCATTGATAAATTATTCCTTCTAGAATAGGTTTTTTAACTAGATATTTCAATGCAGAATGATCAGTAAAAAACTTAAAATTAGAGCCTAAAAGATAATGTCTAAACTTCACCAAAGCGTAGATCATGTCTAAACCCTCCCATTATGTGGTTATATAGTTTCTCTCATATTGCGACAAATTCCTACTAGAAAAATAGATAGGATGATCCATGGCTCCATCTCTTGGTTGCACTAAGATGGATCCCAAGGGAATACCTGATGCATCTATGTGCATGTTATCACTCTAGGAAACTCTTCTAGGCTGTAAATCAGAGATGCATGGTAACTTAATCTTTTTGGAAACTATTTTCTCAATAATAGGTGTGGGTTTGGATCAAGATGAATATCTTAATCTCTGGATTGTATCTTCAAGACAGTCTAACTATATTCATGCAATACAAGGCCTTCAAGAGATATTTATCAAATAGATTTGTAGAAAAAATGGATGAGAAAACCAATCGGTTAACCAAAACATACATAAACCATATAGATGACAGGTCAACAAACTAGCCAAAGATTCTTATGATTTTTTCTTAACAATCAAAAGTAAGATGGCAGTCACCATAGGACCATTAAATAGAGACAAAAGAAAGAATTACACTCATATGCATAGACAAAGATGGAGGGTCTAACAATAACAAATGAAAGAATCTTGCATGCTTGATATATTAAAGAAAATGTCTTTCATACAAAAACAATAGAATATAGAACTCTAAATCGAACCTCCTTTCGGGTTTATCTTCTGTCTTCAACTTTATAGATTTACAATACAGTTTTCAGATCCTAAAAGAATGGATCAGATATGATAAATATATAAAGTCAAAACTAAATTGCAAAAGATAAGGAATGATCCACAAAATAAGGTCAATTTCACATTTCATGGTCTTCAGATCTTGTAGAGTCCTTGTGCAGTGTAGAATAGCCTTCCAAGGTTGATTGATGACTCTTCCTAGAGATAGAATTTGAATTTGCTGAGTTGTGCAAAAATCCTAATTTGTTGTCACCAAAATAGGTACCAAAACCAACTTGGATACCTTTTCTAATCCTTATACAACAAAAATGGATCTTGAATCTGACTCTATAATTCAACATCTATCCATTACAATTGTTTTCAAATGATTCAGATTAGTAAAACCTCGATCTGTGCAAAACTTAGATTTCTCTTACCATTGACAGGTTTTGGTGGTTAACATAGAGGAATTCTGGGTGTATTAACTACCGAGAGCTCTACTTTTAGTGGTTAATGAACAATCATTCTTTTCGCCTAAACCACCGAAAACTTAGCTTTATCCAAAACTTCAAAATTTCAAAAATTGATTACCTTGATGATTTGTTGAGTGTTCAAGGCCTCTTTGATGATGTTCCTCCTCCTCGTACAGAGCTGGGAACTTTAATTTGTTGTGTTGAAGACTGTGGTATATCCACCATGGTTGTAGCTAACTTGGCTAGGGTTTCCAAACCTGTTTGATCCTGTGTTGGAGGTTGAGATTATTTTAACTTTAGCCTAAGAAGTTTAAGCTACCTGTACAACTTCATATTCTCTCTTATCAACACCCTGTTCTGGTTCTTATTTTGTTGTGACTTTCTGATCTCCTTTGTTCTTTGCAGCTTTCTATATTGTCGATGCCCTTCTTAACATGTTCCTAATTAATTTGCGGAAGTACCTGGAAATCTCTTTACCCAATTTGGTAATATGATATATGAAAGTAGTTCTGAGTGGCATGAAATAAAATGGCAGTTGCTGCTAGCAAGAAGACAAAACATTGCACCTCCAAGGAATAGAAAAAAGGGTCAACGAGTAATTGGTTATTGCAAATATAGAGCAATCATGTTTGCTACATCCTGTTTCATTGTTTGTCGAACACATTGCTCTATTCGATTGATATATGATAAGCTCTTTGGGAGATAGTTAGCCAACAAACCAGGAAGATACCAATTAGATAAGGATGAAAGTGATGCCATGGAAGGAAAAACTTTATTTAATTCCTCCTACAACTTCTTAAAGTTTACTTTATTGGATAGAGATGGAAAAGATGTCATAAGTTCCATCTGTAATTTGTGAAAATCTTCCTTGTTTGGTATATGAAGCATATGATTCGGACTTGTGAGATCCACAACCTTTGGTAGCTTTGTCACTGTGTATATTGTAAGGCAGAGAAAAATGAAGAATCCCACCAAGTGCATCCAGACATTGAATGTCTCATTATGGATTGTAAACTTGCTGAGAAGAATCTTTGTTGAATGCCTCCATGGTATTTAACACCCTGATATCAAGATTTATGGTCCATAGGCTAAGTCCATTCAAAGAATGAACAATGATAGCAGATACATGAATAAATATGAGTTGAAAGCAATAATATCACAGGGTTCTGTTGCAAACAAAAGAAACTGATACCGTATATCCCATGCTTGAATCCTCTGCACAAAGGAGGACATAAAATGGTGTCTTGGTTTACTCAATTTCTCAATTTATGGATATTCAATCTCCGTGGTGCAACCTTCCTTTTATTTGGTTGTGGTTGGGTTGGAGCATCTTTTGCTTCATGAGCAGCATGTTTTGCTAAATTTGTTTGTTGTCTCTTTCCTTGTGAATGTGCCAAGTAGTTACCTCCGTTGTTATGTAGGGTCAAACATAGCTTGAATTCATAGCTGTAGAAATGATTGTGCATGAAATAGGGGTCCTTGGAAATATTGATGATCTCCAAGGTGAGGCACCTGAGGCGTTCTCTTCTATCAATAGCCTTATTCTGTGCAAAAGTTGCTCCTCCACTTCCTGGTTTTGAAACCCACTATCTGTTGATTTTCCTGGGCGGGGTTGCCACTGGTACCACCATTACTAACCTGTAAACAATCAAAATGTTTCTTGACATCTTGTTAGCGTCAGAATTCACCCCTATATTGTAGCAGGAGAAGAGCCCGATGCCCATCAGTTTATGTCACGATTTGTTTATAAAAGGGATGATCAAATGTCAGTAAACTCAGAACAATATTGTTTCAACTCTGAAACTAGGCTAGGCATGCATGGGCAAGTGAGGTCTTGAAACGATATTGTTCTGAGTTTACTTCCATTTGATCATCCCTTTTATAAACAAATCATGACATAAACTAATGGGCATTGGACTCTTCTCATACTACAATCCAATGGTGACTTCTGATGCTAACATTTCTGATGTCGTTGCCAGGGATGAAGTTGAATATTTTCCCTGGGCAGAACGACATTGAGCCTCTGATTCTGAGGGTGCATTAGACATCAGAGCCCTTAAAGATTGCTACTGTGCACCTGGAGACTCCACTGTGGCGACTCCATTGCTTCCACATCATTGTTTTAGCTGTGACTACTATTAGCAAACCTGAAATCTGACCCTAGGGATCTTTCTCGAGAAGGTTTTAGCAGTTTCTTTCTTAGCCTGAGAAGCTTCCTGGGGTAATGGAAATGTTAAGATCTGGTCTTTGATGGTGAACAAGGACCAGGCACATTTGAAGCTACGCATCTTTCACCTGGAAAATCCATGATTCAAGGATCGATTGGCGACTCCACTGGTTTGATATGGAGAAAATTATGGCTCAAAGGTTTGCTTTCTGTGACTTTTCCTAGATAGTTGGGTTTCCTAATGCACTTCCTGATAGAGACCAATGGGAAGATTTCCTCCCTGAATTTCATGCAACAAGTTGGGAAGAACCAGCTAAGAATTTACTGGACTTCCATGAGGCTATTCACCAACACAATATCATGCATGAGGATGTCCGAATTAAGCTCTTCAGGTATTCATTGAAGGGAGCTTCTCTTGAATGGTGTCGGTCACTTCCCGCTGCAAGCATCCTCTCTTTAACAAGTTTTCATACAACTTTCAATTCTTTTTGTAAAGATTATTTTCCAACTGATTGTTTGTATGAAAACTGTTGTGAGGATTTTTCTTCGCTTCATGAAGCCTCTGTTGGCCCTGAAGACCAGGTCCGTGATGAAGATTTTACTATGGAGGAAAGCATTTTCCAGGAAAATATAAAGGTTTTGAATGATATTAATTGTGTTAGCTCTAGAACGAAAGCATATGACATTATATCAGATGCCTCTATTCTTTCAGATATTCATAACGATCAACATGCCTCTTGTGAAAATTGTGAGTTTATAAAGAAAATGTGGTCCATGGTAGATGACTCACCTAGATATCAGGTTGAAGCAGATGTTCCTAGCAGCTCTGCTCATGATGATGAAGACCCTCTCTTTTTAAAAGAGGGGTTAGTTGTGGAATAGGATTATTCTCTTTTCCTCCAGGGGGTTTCTCACGATATATTTTTACCTAGGATTAAAGAGAAAAAGATTATGTATGAGCAGCCAAAACCAACAGGTCCCACTATCCCTAAAATAGAAATTTTTTACGGGATCATTATTCTGGAGGAGGATCATATCAATGAAGGACACCCCCTTTTTGATGTATGGTATAATGATGATGAGCAGCAAGCTTATCCTACATTTGATCACTATAAAAATACCGAAGATCCATTCAGCAAGCAGAACCACCCCATGGTCCCTATTTATGATGAATATGAATCAAACCTAGGGGAGAGCCAAGAAGAAGAGCAGGAAGAACCAGTGGAATAGGTGACTTCCTGCCCGGAGCCTGCCCATTCACCTATGCAGACTCAAGAAGTTCATCCCTGTAGGAGTAGCTGTGGAGCAGAGCAGGCCTGTTGCTACCCTTTTCACAGGGTTTTCCACTCATTCTATGATCCTGTCAGCGAGTACATGGAGTGGCATGTCCTTTATGCCTTGGAGCCCCCCTATTCCATATCAACTTCAGCCAGTGAGGAGAAGTTGAAGAGTGTAGCCCTTCTACTGTCATGGTTACACCATATGCTGGTGATCATCGATAGAAAGAAAGAGCTTCCCTTCAAAAAGTTACTTGATTGGCTATGGTGGAAGTTTGCTTTCACCTAGCCCCATGTAAAATGTTTTATTAGTTTAGGATTGTATATAAATAAGATCCTTTGAGCATGTATCTTTACTTTTTTACTTTTACTTTTCGACCTGTATTTTCAACAGGGGGTGTTTTGAGCTTGACTCCATAGCCCAACAGCAAGGCACTGGAACTACAAAATGATTTTTTAGAGCATCACAGGGATGACTCTATCCCCCATGGAGCCTAATTTTAGCGACAATTCTTGTCTTCGGCATTGGGATATCTAGTTTTGTAGGTTGCACAAGGAGCGCCCAAGCGCAGGGCACAGAAGAAGTCCTTTTCAGGCCTAAAATCAAGCGAGCGTGAAAAATTATAGTGTCAACGGTCCAGATTCATCCATATGAGTGGATTAACGACTGGTGGGAAATCGTAGATAGCAGAGTTGCACCAAGAATAGCGCAAATAGATCGTGCCCATATTGTATGCAAGAATGGATAGTAGTCATTCATCCCAAAGGACGTGTGGCGTGAGATCTAGTCGCATCGGTGTTTTGGCATTCAGGAGTTCGAAGGGTGAAGGTTCCATGTTGCCCTATATCTCGAAACCTCGAACTCTGAAGGCACCCAAAGTCGGGCCCGCAGTATTACAAAGCATTCTCAGCCGTCCATCCAAGGGGACACCTGGCGCCCAATTGAGCCATCTCGGCGTTTCGCCCATCGTGAATCCGAGGCACAAGGAGCAGCTCTGTCGTATAACTAATACGCGAGGTGCCGAGAATGTCCAAGACTCAGGCCCACAACATCGTCGAGCGGGTCCAGGATTGTCAAATCTGAGAAGGACATGTGGTGCCAAATTTAACCATCTCAGTGTTTCGCTCATCGTGACTATGATAAGCAAGGATCAGCCCCTCCATATTCATGAACGTAGAAAGCGCCTTCAAGAATAAACGCAGGGTCACAGCCCGCGGTCACTTGAGAAAGGAAGAGAGTTATGCAAAGGTGCCAAAGCGTCCAGTTTTTCCACAGAGGGGAATAACACGTCCTCCAAGACCAGTTCAGCCCTACTTTGATCCTGGTCCTCACTAAAGAATTAAATGAAGCTGAATAGAGGTAGTTGAAACCTCAGCTCACTTATTGAATGCAAGGTATGGGGGTTTTGGCAGATAGTCTTCCCAAGACGGTCCTATACACTGATTTTCTCCAAAGGGTCATGGCTGGTCCTCATTTGACCAGAGAAAGTTTGTGCATGCCATGTTGGTCTTTAATGTTGCAACTATCTCCCCTGTAGGAGCCATGCACAGTTAAGGTGGCGTCTGACAAAAGTTATCCGTCCGAATTCGGCTGAAGGGACACCATGCCTTAGATGACTGAACATGCCTCTGATAGGAGATTTTTTTTGAGTATATAGACTCAGTCTTCGTATTTTGTAAGGGATCAATGGTAGAGAGAAGCTCCCAACTGTAAAGTTTTAACAACAATTCTAGTTCCCTGGTTGTGCATCGGTATATGAGATTTCTTGTTTTATGACAAACAATTTTCCTACTCCATCTAAGCTTTCATCTCATACTAGGGAGTTCATGATCGACTGATTCGCGTGAATTGTTGCAATTATGTCATGATAAAGGATTTATCGTTGCATCATTATATTCTCTGGTTTTTTGTGTTTGAATGTAAGAAGATCTTACGTTTGGATGCTTTATTCCCAGTCTATTGGAAACCTGTTGTTTACAATAGACCCTTGCACTCTTCTTATACAAGTCTTCCCCCTACTCACCCTTATTACAACTCACTGTTTGAATTTTATCTAAGAACTCACTTTCCCATGCATGCCTGGCCTAGTTTCAGAGTTGAAATTATATTGTTCTGAGTTTACTTCCATTTGATCATCCCTTTTATAAACAAATTGTGACATAAACTGATGGGCGTCGGGCTCTGCTCCTGCTGCAATTTAGGGGCGAATTCTGAAAAAAAGTTTTCCTACTCCATCTAATCTTTCATCTCATACTAGGGAGTTCATGATCGATTGGTTCACATGAATTGTTGCAATTATGTCATGATAAATGATTTATCATTGCATCGTTGTATTCTCTGGTTTTCTGTGTTTGAATGTAAGAAGATCTTACGTTTGGATGCTTTCTTCCCAGTTTGTTGGAAACTTGTTGTTTACAAAAGACCCTTGCACTCTTCGTATACAAGTCTCCCCCCTACTCACCCTTATTACAACTCACTGTTTGAATTTTATCTAAGACCTCACTTGCCCAAGCATGCCTAACCTAGTTTCAGAGTTGAAACGATATTGTTCTGAGTTTACTTCCATTTGATCATCCCTTTTATAAAAAAATTGTGACATAAATTGATGGACATCGGGCTCTTCTCCTACTGCAATTCAGGGGTGAATTTTGATGCTAACACATCTTATAAACCATCGCATGAAATATCTACACACTAATTGATAGAGGATATGTTTAATAATGAAAAACTTAAATCTTGCAGCCGACACAAAATACTTTGTTCATGGATCCTTCTTGTGGCTATACATTATGGCTCGATGCCCTCAACCTGTCAAAACACTGTAAAAACACAACTATTCTCAACATAAACAAAAACTGCCTTCTTTCATCTGAAAAAAACTAATGAAAATGTTGTTGATTTCTTGAATATTCAGTTGCGTTTTTCAAATGTGACAACACACTCAACACATGGGTTTGATTGCTGGATAGATCATTCAATGAGAGAGTGGAACTTTGATGCTCAACACTAGGTATTGACATGTGGACTCAAATTAAGTCATGACCTGGCTTGTAACTTGATATAATGACTTTAGCTTTCTTTATGTGTCGACACATAACATGACTTATGGATTGGATCATGGTTTGGCTCGTGGATTGTGTGTCGACTTGTATGACAACTTGTAACTGATTTATGGCATTGAGTTGAATGCACCCAATATGCAGACTTGGAGTTTTATCTTGAGTTATGGATTTTTTGGAAACTTCAGACTTAGGCGCTTTAAGGTACAAACCATTTGTCATTTTATTTTAATAAAAATAACAATTACATATCTAAGGTAGCATGAAAACTAGGATTTAGGCCATACTAACAATGTGTGTTGTGATATGAAAGTCAAGGACAGAGTCACAAAGGTTTGGAGCAATCATGATCAATGCGAAATGATAAAGAAACCAGAATTTTAAGACACTAGTCAAAGGCTAAGAGGGAAAATGAGTGAAATATAGATAGGGAGAGATAAAAAACGCTCTCAAAAAACTGGCATTTTTTTATCGCTAACAACTGGCTCCAGCTGTGATGGAGACCTCCCTGTGAGGTTTCCAAGAATCTAGTAGTTCCATCCGCCTTTACCATTGGGCTATGCAGTCATCTGGCCTGTGCAACTATTCCTCTACAAACTTGTAGCATGTCTGTAGCTTTCTTGTATCCTGCCTGTAACCTACCCTACTTATTTATGAGCTCAACAATTGAAAATATTTAGCTGCTCATATGGTGAGCTTATTATTCTTCCTACTCCTATGATAACCAATTGTACTGCCTCTTGTCAAGTGAATTCATGATTCCAATGAAGCCATGTGAGAAAATGATTTACTGACATCATGCTAGATCTTTCCCTGAAAAGTAATGGAAGTCATATCATACAGAAAAGAGGTTTGAAAGGATAGTAAAGACAATCTTCTTTTGAAAAAACTATTTTAACATCCATGCTTCTCACAGACTCTAAATAGTCAGCAAAAGGGTCATTGAAGTCATAATGAAATACCTCTTTGAGTTGTTGATCCAACTAATTGTAATGTTGTTGATTTCTTTCACTGGTCTCAATGATGAATGTAGACTGCTTGATCTTTGTTAGAGGAAAATTCAAATTCAATTTCTGATCTGAACAATTATGCTCCTCTTCACCATCACTCTCTTTGTATCTGCTGCAAACTTTTAGTTCCTACAAATCTTGAAACTGTAGGTTTCCCTCATTATCTTTTGCAGATCTGAAAATGTCACTTGCTAATGTGTCAATCTGATAATCATCTTTGGGGTTTTCAAAGGGGACAGTCTCATCTTCAAGACAACCTAAGTTGGTAGATGCATTTGATACAATGTCAAAAGCATCAATGCTATGGTTATCCACCTGAAGATCACTAATATATTGGTTACAATGATATATGTCCCCTGTTGCAACATACTCTTCGAAGACATCATTATCCACATCATGTATACATTTATGATCATCTCTCTGTGTAGCTAAAGGAACTAGCTCTTCAACTTCATAACAATCAGACTTAAGGATGGTAAGAGAGTGTTTAGTTTCTTTATAATCCATTTTTAGTTCATGTTGATGGGAAAACACAACATCTTGAAGATCATTAATGGGCTGTGGCATATTATGAGGGGGAGCTCTTTCTATATTTACATCTTCAATCTTACAATGTAATTCATATTCATCACAACAATTATCAAATGCAAACTCATCTGAAAAATACCTTTTGTAGTGCTCAGTGAATGCTTTGTGAAAATCCTTCAATGATGAAGTGTTGGAAGGAGGTAAAGAAAATATCACTGACATGCATCACCATACAATGAAAACATGAACATCTTCATGCTATAGATGTAATAGATCCATGCACTCATGAAACTTGAGGAGGTGTTATGCAAGATTGTCTTCTTTACTCTCTTTGAAGCTAGGTGGAAAATATCCTCATTCCGACATATCAGGTACTAGATGTGGGAAACCAGGAACTGAAGAGAAGTCAAGAGGTGCAAACCTCCGAGCCAAAAGAAAAGAAAATGCTTTTGACATCTGAATGTTATGTAGTCACCACTGAATCTTCCCTTCATGGAGTCACCAAATAGATGATTACAACCAATTTAGTCTCCAACCTTTTTCTAGCATCAAAGATCAGATCTATGTCGTCTCCCAGGGAAGCTGAGCTGCGATCTCCTCTCCCTGGCAATGACGCCAATTTGTTATCACTCCAGGAAACTCTCTTAGGCTGTAAGTCAGAGATGCCTGGTAAATTAATCTTTTTGGAAACTATTTTCTCAATAATAGGTGTGGGTTTGGATCAATATGAATATCTTAATCTCTGGATTGTATCTTCAAGACATTCTAACTATATTCATGCAATACAAGGCCTTCAAGATCTATTTATCAGATAGATTTGTATAACAAATGGATAAGAAAAACAATCAATTAACCAAAACATACATAAACCATATATATGATGGGTCAACAAACTAGCCAAAGATGCTTATGATTCTTGCTTAACAATCAAAAGTAAGATGACAGTTACCATAGGATCATTAAATAGAGACAAAAGAATGAATTCCACTCATACGCATAGACAAAGATGAAGGAGGGTCTGACAATAACAAATGAAAGAATCTTGCATGCTTGATATATTAAAGAAAATGTATTTCATACAAAAACAGTAGAATACAGAAATCAAAATTGAACCTCCTTTCGGGTTTATCTTCTATCTTCAGCTTTATAGCTCTATAATACAATTTTCAGATCCTAAAAGAATGGATCAGATATTCTAAAGATAGAAAGTCAAAACTAAATTGTAAAAGATAAGGAATGATCCTCAAAATGAGGTCAATTCCACATTTCATGGTCTTCAGATCTTGTAGATTCCTTGTGCAGTGCAGAATAGCC
The DNA here is from genome assembly GCA_000966675.3 of Picea glauca. NCBI lineage: Eukaryota > Viridiplantae > Streptophyta > Pinopsida > Pinales > Pinaceae > Picea > Picea glauca. The sequence goes on along the minus strand of JZKD02S2001012.1, from coordinate 339,202 downwards.
TTCCAAGGTTGATTGATGACTCTTCCCAGAGATAGAATTTGAATTTGCTAAATTGTGCAAAAATCCTAATTTGTTGCCACCAAAATAGGTACCAAAACCAACTTGGATACCTTTTCTAATCCTTATACACCAAAAATGGATCTTGAATCTGACTCTATAATTCAACATCTATCCATTACAAGTGTTTTCAAATGATTCGGATTAGTAAAACCTCGATCTGTGAAAATTTATCTTTCTCTGGTCAGTGATAGGTTTCGGTGGTTAACACAAAGGAATTCTGGGTGTATTAACTACCGAAAGCTATGTGTTTTGTGGTTAATGATCAATTGTCATGTTCGCCTAAACCACCGAAAACATAGCTTTGTCCAAAACTTCAAAATTGCAAAAATTGATTACCTTGATGCTTTGCTAAGTGTTGAAGGCCTCTTTGATGATGCTACTCCTCCTCGTACAGAGCTGGGAACTTTAATTTGTTGTGTTGAAGACTATGGTATATCCACCATTGTTTTAGCTAGCTCAGCTAGGTTTTCCAAACCTGTATGATCCTGAGCTGGAGGTTGATATTCTTTTAACTTTAGCCTCAGAAGTTTAAGCTGCCTGTACAACTTCATATTCTCTCTTATCGGCACCCTTTTTTGGTTCTTATTTTGTTGTGACTTTATGATCTACTTCGTTCTTTGCAACTTTCTGTATTGTCGATGCCCTGCTTAACATGTCCCTGATTAATTTGTAGAAGTACCTGGAAATCTCTTGACCCAATTTGGTAATATGATATATGAAAGTAGTTCTGAGTGGCATGAAAGTAAATGGCAGTTGCTTCTAGCAAGAAGACAAAACATTGCACCTACAAGGAACACAAAAAAGGGTCAACGAGTAATTGGTTGTTGCAAATATAGAGCAATCATGTTTGCTACATCCTGTTTCATTGTTTGTCGAACACATTTCTCTGTTTGATTGATATGTGATAAGCTCCTCGGGAGACAGTTGGCCAGCAAACCAGGAAGATACCAATTAGATAAGGATGAAAGTGATGCCATGGAAGGAAAAAAATTATTTAATTCCTCCTACAACCGTTTAAAGTTTACTTTATTGTATAGATATGGAAAAGATGTCATAAGTTCCATCTGTAATTTGTGAAAATATTCCTTGTTCGGTATATGAAGCATAGGATTCAGGCTTGTGAGATCCACAACCTTCGGTAGCTTTTTGACTGTGTATATTGTAAGGCATAGAAAAATGAAGAATCCCACCAAGTGAATCCAGACATTGAATGTCTAACTGTGGATTGTAAACATGCTAAGAAGAATCTTTGTTGAATGCCTCCATGGTATTTAACAACCTGATATTAGGATTGATGGGCCATAGGCTAAGTCGATTCAAAGAATGAACAATGATAGCAGAGACAGAAATAAATATGAGTTGAAAGCAATAATCTCATAGGGTTCTACTGCAAACAAAAGAAACTAATACCGTATATCCCATGCTGGAACCCTCTGCTCAAAGGAGGACATAAAACGATGTCTTGGTTTACTCAATTTCTCTATTTATGGATATTTAATATTTGTGGTGAAACCTTCCTTTTATTTGGTTGTGGTTGGGCTGGAGCATCTTTTTCTTCCCAAGCAGCACATTTTGCTAAATTTGTTTGATGTCTCTTTCCTTGTGAATGTGCCAGGTAGTTACCTTCATTGTTATGTAGGGTCAAACATAGATTGCATTCATAGTTGCAGAAATGATTGCACATGAAATAAGGGTCCTTGGAGAGATCGATGATCTCCAAGGTGAGGCACTTAGGCGTTATCTTATATAAATAGCCTCATTCTATGCAAAAGATACTCCTCCACTTCCTGGTTTCAAAACCCACTCTCTGTCGATTTGCCTAGGCGGGGCTGCCACTGGTTCCACCATTACTAACCTGTAAACTATCAAAACTTTTCTTGACATCTTATAAACCATCTCCTAAAATATATGCACACTAATTGACAGAGGGTTTGTTTAATAATGAAAAAATTAAATCTTGCAGCCAGTGCAAAATCCTTTGTTCATGGCTCCTTCTTGTGACTATACATTATGGATCAATTCCCTTAACCTATCCAAACACTATAAAAAAACAACTATCCTCACCATAAACAAAAAACACTTTCTGTCATCTAAAAAAACCTAATGAAAATTATGTCGATTTCTTGAATATTCAGTTGCGTTTTTCAAATGTGACAACACACTCAACACACAGGTTTGATTGTTGGATAGATCATTCAATGAGAGAGTGGAACTTTGATGCTCAGCACTAGGTCTTAACATGTGGACTCAATTTAAGTCGTGACCTGTCTTGTAACTTGATCAAATGACTTTAGCTTTCTTTATGTGTCAACACATAACATGACTTATGGCTTGGATCTTGGCTTGGCTCGTGGATTGTGTGTCGACTTGTAACTGATTTATGGCATTGAGTTGAATGCACCCAACATGTAGACTTGGATTTTTATCTTGAGTTATGGTTTTTTTGGAAACTTTAGATTTAGGCGCTTTAAGGCACAAACCATTTCTCATTTTATTTTAATAAAAATAACAATTACAAATCTAAGGTAGAATGAAAACTAGGATTTAGGCCATACTAAAAATGTGTTTTGTGATATGAAAGTCAAGGATAGAGTCACAAAGGTTTGGAGCAAGCATGATCAATGATAAATGATAAAGAAACCATAATTTTAGGACACTGGTCAAAGGCTAAGAGGGAAAATGAGTGAAACATAGATAGGGAGAGATAAAAAACGCTCTCAAAAAACCAGTGCTTTTTTTTATCGCTAACAACTAGCTCCAATTAGGATGGAGACCTCCCTGTGAGGTTTCCAAGAACCTAGTAGTTCCAGTTGCCTTTACCATTGGGCTATGGAGTCATCTGGCCTGTGCAGCATTTCCTCTAAAAACTTGTAACCTGTCTGTAGCTTGCTTGTAGCCCGCCTGTAACCTACCCTGCTTATTTATGAGCTCAACAACTGAAAATATCTAGTTGCTCGTATGGTGAGATTATTCTTCTTCCTACTCCTATGCTATCCAAATTTATTGCCTCTTGTAAAGTGAAGCCATGATTCCAATGAAGCCATGTGAGAAAATGATTTACTGACATTATGCTAGATCTTGCCCCGAAAAATAATGGAAGCCATATCATATAGAAAAGAGGTTTGAAAGGGCGACAAACAAAATCTTTTTTGACAAAACTATTTTAACATCCATGTTGCTCATAAACTATAAATAGTCAACAAAAGGTTCATTGAAGTCATAATGAAATACCTCTTTGAGTTGTTGATCCAACTGACTGTAATGTTGTTGATTTCTTTCACTAGTGTCAATGATGAATGTAGACTGCTTGATCTTTGTTAGAGGAAAATACAAATTCAATTTCTGAATTGAACCTTTCTTCTCCTCTTCACCATCACTCTCTTTGTATCTACTGCAAACTTTCAGTTCCTGCAAATCTTGAAACTGTAGGATTTCCTCATTATCTTCTACAGATCTGAAAATGCCACTCTCTAATGTGTCAATCTGATAATCATTTGTGGGGTTTTCAAAGGGGACAATCTCATCTTCAAGACAACCTAAGTTGGTAGATGCATTTGAAACAATGTCAAAAGAATCAATGATATGGTTATCCACTTGAAGATCACTAATATCTTGGTTACAATGATATATGTCCCTTGTTGCAACATACTCTTCGAAGCCATCATTAGCCACATTGCGTATACATTTATGATCATCTCTCTATGTAGCTAAAGGATACAGTTCTTCAACTTCATAACAATCAGACTTAAGGATGGTAAGAGAGTGTTTAGTTTCTTTATAATCCATTTGTAGTTCATGTTGATGGGAAAACACAACATCTTGAAGATCATTAACGGGTTGTGGCATATTATGAGGGGGAGCTCTTTCTATATTTACATCTTCAAGATTACAATGTAATTCATATTCATCACAACAATTATCAAATGAAAACTCATCTGAAAATTACCTTTTGCAGTGCTCAGTGAATGCTTTGTGAAAATCCTTCAACGATGAAATGATGGAAGGCGGTAAAGAAAAATACCACTGACATGCATCACCATGCAATGAAAACATGAACATCTTCATACGAACAACTTCATGGTGTAGATCTAATAGATCCATGCACTCATGAAACTTGAGGAGATGTTTTATAGGATTGTCTTCTTTACTCTCTTTGAAGATAGACATAAAATATCCTCATTCTGACATATTAGGTATTGGATGTGGGAAACCAGGAACTGAAGAGAAGTCAAGAGTTGCAAACTTCCGAGCCAAAAGAGCAGAAAATGCTTTTGACATCTGAATGTTGTGGAATCACCACTGAATCTGTCCTTCATGGAGTCACCAAATAGATGATTACAACCAATTTAGTGTCCAACCTTTGTCTATCATCAAATATCATATCTATGTCATCTCCCAGGGAAGTTGAGGTTCAATCTCCTCTCCCCGACAATGACACCAATTTGTTATCACTCCAAGAAACTTTCCTAGGCTGTAAGCCAGAGATGCCTGGTAACTTAATCATTTTGGAAACTATTTTCTCAATAATAGGTGTTGGTTTGGATCAAGATGAATATCTTAATCTCTGGATTGTATCTTCAAGACATTCTAACTATATTCATGCAATACAAGGCCTTCAAGAGCTATTTATCAGATAGATTAGTATAAAAAATGGATAAGAAAACCAATCGGTTAACCAAAACATACATAAACCATATATATGATGGGTCAACAAACTAGCCAAATATGCTTATGATTCTTGCTTAACAATCAAAAGTAAGATGGCAGTTACCATAGGATCATTAAACAGAGACAAAAGAATGAATTCCACTCATATGCATAGACAAAGATGAAGGAGGGTCTGACAATAACAAATGAAAGAAGCTTGCATGCTTGATATATTAAAGAAAATGTCTTTCATACAAAAACAATAGAATATAGAACTCAAAATTGAACCTCCTTTCAGGTTTATCTTCTATCTTCAGCTTTATAGCTTTATAATATAGTTTTTAGATCCTAAAAGAATGGATCAGATATGATAAAGATAGAAAGTCAAAACTAAATTGCAAAAGATAAGGAATGATCCTCAAAATGAGGTAAATTCCACATTTCATGGTCTTCAGATATTGTAGAGTCCTTGTGCAGTGCATAATAGCCTTCCAAGGTTGATTGATGACTCTTCCAAGAGATAGAATTTGAATTTGCTGAGGTGTGCAAAAATCCTAATTTGTTGCCACCAAAATAGGTACCAAAACCAACTTGGATACCTTTTCTAATCCTTATACACCAAAAATGGATCTTGAATCTGACTCTATAATTCAACATCTATCCATTACAAGTTTTTTCAAATGATTCAGATTAGTAAAACCTCGATCTGTGCAAAATTTAGCTTTCTCTAGTTAGTGATAGGTTTCATTGGTTAACACAAAGTAATTATGGGTGTATTAACTACCAAAAGCTCTGCTTTTTGTGGTTAATGAACAGTTTTCATGTTCGCCTAAACCACCGAAAACTTAGCTTTGTCCAAAACTTCAAAATTGCAAAAATCAATTACCTTGATGCTTTGCTATGTGTTGAAGGCCTCTTTGATGATGCTTCTCCTCCTCGTACAGAGATGGGAACTTTAATTTTTTGTGTTGAAGACTATGGTATATCCATCATTGTTGTAGCTAGCTCAGCTAGGTTTTCCAAACCTGTATGATCCTGAGCTGGAGGTTGAGATTCTTTTAACTTTATCCTCAGAAGTTTAAGCTGCCTGTACACCTTCATATTCTCTCTTATCAACACCCTATTTTGGTTCTTATTTTGTTGTGACTTTAAGATCTCTTTCGTTCTTTGCAACTTTATGTATTGTCAATGCCCTGCTTAACATGTCCCTGATTAATTTGCATAAGTACTTGGAAATCTCTTGACCCAATTTGGTAATATGATATATGACAGTAGTTCTGAGTGGCATGAAAGCAAATGGCATCTTCTTCTAGAAAGAATACAAAACATTGCACCTACAAGGAACACAAAAAAGGATCAACGAGTAATTGGTTGTTGCAAATATAGAGAAATCATGTTTGCTACATCCTATTTCATTTTTTTTCGAACACATTGCTCTGTTTGATTGATATGTGATAAGCTCTCTGGGAGATAGTTGGCCAGCAAACTAGGAAGATACCAATTAGATAACAATGAAAGTGATTCCATGGAAGGCAAAACTTTATTTAATTCCTCCTATAACTATTTAAAGTTTACTTTATTGGATAGAGATGGAAAAGATGTCATAAGTTCCATCTGTAATTTGTGAAAATATTCCTTGTTCGGTATATGAAGCATATGATTCAGACTTGTGATATCCACAACCTTCGATAGCTTTGTCACTGTGTATATTGTAAGGCAGAGAAAAATGAAGAATCCCACCAAGTGCATCTAGACATTGTATGTCTAACTGTGGATTGTAAACATGCTAAGAAGAATCTTTGTTGAATGCCTCCATGGTATTTAACACCGTGATATCAGGATTGATGGGCCATAGGCTAAGTCCATTCAAAGAATGAATAATGATAGTAGAGACAGGAATAAATATGAGTTGAAAGCAATAATCTCATAGGGTTCTATTGCAAACAAAAGAAATGGATACCGTATATCCCATGCTTGAACCCTCTGCTCAAAGGAGGACATAAAACGGTGTCTTGGTTTACTTAATTTCTCTATTTATGGATATTCAATCTTTGTGGTGCAACCTTCCTTTTATTTGGTTGTGGTTGGGCTGGATCATATTTTGCTTCCCGAGCAACACATTTTGCTAAATTTGTTTGATGTCTCTTTCCTTGTGAATGTGCCAGGTAGTTAACTTCGTTGTTATGTAGGGTAAAACATAGGTTGCATTCATAGCTACAGAAATGATTGCGCATGAAATAGGGGTCCTTGGCGAGATCGATGATCTCGAAGGTGAGGCACCTGAGGCATTCTCTTGTATAAATAGTCTCATTCTGTGCAAAAACTGCTCCTTCACTTCCTGGTTTCGAAACCCACTCTCTGTCGATTTTCCCAGGCGGGACTACCACTGGTTCCACCATTACTAACCTGTAAACTATCAAAACTTTTCTTGACATCTTATAAACCATCGCCTGGAATATCTGCGCACTAATTGACAGAGGGTTTGTTTAATAATGAAAAAATTAAATCTTACAGCCAGTGCAAAATCCTTTGTTCATGGCTCCTTCTCATGGCTATACATTATGGCTTGATGCCCTCAACCTATCAAAACACTGTAAAAAAACAACTATCCTCAACATAAACAAAATCCTCATTTTGTCATCTGAAAAAACCTAATGAAAATTCTGTCGATTTTCTGAATATTCAGTTGCGTTTTTCAAATGTGACAACACACTCAACACAGGGGTTTGATTGTTGGATAGATCATTCAATGAGAGAGTGGAACTTTGATGCTCAACACTAGGTCTTGACATGTGGACTCAATTTAAGTCGTGACCTAGATTGTAACTTGTTAAGCCCTAATATTGGCTCATTACCACTTAATTGGGGCATATTAGATTAGTAATGTTATTTTATTTATGCCATATTTAGGCCATTAGTTTTAATTTAGATTAGTAATGTTATTTTATTTATGTCGGCTTTAGGCCATTAAACCTCCTAGTCTCCTATATATACCAAGGAGACATTTTCATTTTGAAT
>JZKD02S2001012.1:292645-320431 GCA_000966675.3 Picea glauca | reverse complement strand
GATGTTGAATGTGCCATTGTTTATTTCCCTGCATTATTGTGATCATCATTGAGTGCCTTGTAAAGATTTCAAAAGAAGCATAATTGTTTAAGCACGGTAACAACTGATTCACCCCTCTTCTCAGTTGTCCATCAATTGGTATCAGAGCCAGCTCCTTTTATCTAAGGGTATATCCTAGATCTTAAACATGTCAATCCATGAAGGAAATTCAACCAATAAGGCTCCTTTGTTCAATGGAAAAAACGTTGCCTTTTGGAAAGTTAGAATGAGAACCTACATAATGTCATTTGGTGCAGATGTCTGGGATGTGGTAGATATTGGTTATGTAAATCCAATCATGCTAGCTAATAAGGATGAAAAACTAGAATTTAGCTTCAACACTAAGGATATGAATGCTATCTTGAGTGGGCTTGCAGAAGAATAATTCGTAAAAGTTATGCACCTAGGAACTGCCAAAGAAATGTGGGACAAACTCATTAGTAGCTATGAGGGTAATGAGAAGGTAAAGGATGCAAAGCTTCAAACCTACAAAATACAGTTTGAACAACTGAAGATGAAGGAAGATGAAACTATTGGAAAATACTTTCTGAGAGTAGAAGAAATGGTAAATGCAATGAAGGCACTCAGTGAAACAATTGATGAACCTTCTTTAGTTCATAAAATCTTGAGAACTCTCCCAAATAGGTTCAACCCAAAGGGCTCTGCTATAGAAGACCTTAATGATCTAAAAACCTTGGAGTTTGATCAACTGCTAGGAACATTGACTGCATATGAAATGAGAAAAGTTAAAGATAAACCTACCTCCAGAGAAGCATCATTTAAAGCAGACAAGAATGAGGATTCTGAGCCCGATGAAATTGAAGAAAAATTTGTGAAGAGAATGAAGAAGGGATCGGGCAAATACAAAGGTAAACTGCCTTTCAAATGTTTCAACTATGGTAGGATAGGTCATTTTGCAAATAAATGTCCCCACAAAGGAAAGGATCAGACATGTGATGAGGAGGAGAAGTACAAACACATAAATTTCTTTAAAGAGAAAAACATTAAGAAGAAAAGTCTGTGTGTAAACAATAATGATGATCCTTCAGATGATGAAGAAAATCACTCCTCTATTGAATATAAACTAAATGACTTCATACTTATGGCCAAAGAAGATTATGATAATAAAAGCACAGGAAGTGATGAAGAAGAATTTGTGGTTGACATGGAAGGAGAACTGATCAGTGCACTGGAAGATATTGACAGACTAAGAATCAAGAACAAAAAGCAAAGACAACTGTTGATACAGTTCGAGAAAGATAGTAAAGAACTTGATGAAGACCTTGTCCTACTAAAAGTAGAATTGGAAGAGGCAAATAAAATCGAAGAGATTCTAAAACAACAACTATCAAAAAAGAAGGCAATATGTGAAGCATTAGAACAAGAAGTAGTGAAAACAAGGAAAGAAATGGAGGAGTTTCAAGCCTTGTATAATCATAATCTGTCAAGTATCAAAGGATTTTCCACCATTCTGAATCAACAAAGGAATCCAAATATGAAAACTATCTTGGGGTATGAAGAGGGATCAAGCAGTGGTAAGCTAGGAAATGAAGAACCTATCAAGTTTGTCAAAAGTACAACCAATGACAATAACAATCCTGCAGAAACAAAGGAAGACAACTAGCCACCCAGGTCGAGTAAGGTAAAACATGCTAGATCTGAATCTGTAGAACAAAGAAGTAATGTGCTCACTACTGAATGACATCATCAGCCTGGAAGAAATCGATTTGCTCAAAGAAGAAAACCATTTTCCAGGTACAAAGAATTTTTCTATGGCTATTGTTTCTACTGTGCTAACTTTGGTCACAAAGCTGTAAATTGTTCCTTAAGACTTAGACATGAGCAATTAAGATTTCCAAAGGAATAAATACTTTCCGCAACAAATAATGATGCAGCCAAGTAACAAGCCTTCACTGATTTCCAATTGCCAAATTAAGTCTAGGGATATGCAACTAAAGAGGTCAAGAAATAATCAACAGTCAATGAGTAGACAACGTTGAACCAATAAGTTTGATCTATTGAACAATGAGATTGAATGCTACATCTGTCATAACTATGGACACAAATATATTGACTACCATTTAAGGGAATATGAACCGGATTCGAAATCTCCTGCTGAAAAGTGAAAAGTGTGGATTAGTGTTGTCCGCTCAAAGAAAAATGAACCCTTGGTATATAGACAGTGGATTCTCCAAACACATGATGGGAGACAAAGGAAATTTTCTATCTCTAAGTGAATGAAAATCAGGAAATGTAACCTTTGGAAATGATGCTCCAGGGAAAATAAAGGGCAAAGGGATGGTGAGCTTAAGTAATGGAAAAGGAAAAGCCCAATATGTTCTACTTGTGGATGGGCTGAAACATAATCTGCTCAGTGTAAGTCAAATGTGTGATAGAGGATGTGAAGTGTTGTTCATGTCCAAGGACTGCAAGATAAAGTCTGTAAACTCAAGACAAGTGGTGGCCAAAGGCATAAGGACAAAACATAATGTATATGTGCTGAAAGAAAATAGAGAAGAATTGCATCTAAGAAAACATGATGAAAGATGGTTATGGCATAGGAGACTTGGAAATCTAAACTTTTACCACTTAATAAAACGTAAAAACCTCGAGGCGGTAAAAGATCTTCTGAGAATATCAAATCCCCAAGACTCAATGTGTAAACCCTGTCAAGTAGGGAAGCAAAACATGGCATAGTTTAAGTCCAAGAGATTTATTTCAGCAGAGAAACCACTCCAACTAGTTCATATGGATTTATGTGGACCATAAAGAAAGGAAGGCACAGGGAAAGAAAACTACTTCATGTTGATTATCGATGATTACTCCATACTTACTTGGGTTTCCTTTCTCAAAGAAAAAGTTGAAGCATTTGAGAAGTTTAAAATAATTAAGGCTTTAACAGAGACTCAAATAGGCAAGAGGTTAAAGGAAGTAATATCAGATCGGGGAGGAGAGTTTATGTCAAGATACTTCAAGGAATTTTGTGATGAACATGGGATCAAGAGAGAATACACAATCCCAAGAACTTCACAACAAAATGGAGTTGTTGAGAGGCAAAACAGAATAGTGCAGGAAATGGCCAGGTCAATAATGAATGAGAAGAACATTGGTCAAGCCTACTGGGTAGAAGCAATACACACAATAGTCCATGTGCTTAACAAAGCCCACCTCAGACCACAAAGTGACAAGACACCTTATGAATTATGGTTTGGAAGACCTACCTCAATCAAACACTTCAGAGTCTTTGGGAGTAAATGCTACATAAAGAATAATGATTAGAACCTCGAAAAATATGATGACAGGGCTGATGAAGGTATATTCTTAGGGTATGCTACAAACAGTAAAGGATATAGATGCTATAATAAGAGGCTGCATAAAATGGTTGACTATATTGATGTAAAAATTGATGAAGGAATCCCAGCAAGAGAGGTGTACAATAATGAGTCTTCTACAGAAGACACAGCTAAAGCTGAAGATGATCAGGTCCAAGAATCAGAAAACGAATACTCTGAATCAGATGAAGACTCAGACGCTCAGATAGACTCAAATAAGAAGTCAACTAAAAATTCCTCCTCCATAATCATTCAAAATAATCATCCTGCAAGTCAGATATATGGAGAGAAAGACAAAGGTGTACAAACCAGGAGAAATCTAATAAAAAACACCAAACAATCTCATATAGCCTTCATATCCCTGATGGAACCCAAGAATTTTAATGAAGCCAACAAATATGACCATTGGTTTAAAGCAATGAATGAAGAACTTGATCAGATTGAGAAAAAAAATATGTGGAAGATGGTTCAAAGACCTGAAGGTAAAAACGTCATTGGCTACAAATGGATCTTTAAGAATAAGTTGAATGAGCAAGGAAAAGTTATTAGGAAGAAAGAAAGGTTAGTCTGTAAATCCTATGCTCAGATAGAAGAACTGGATTTTGATGAAATATTTCCGCCCGTAGTAAGATTAGAATCTATCAGAATGTTTCTTGCCTATGCTTGTCATAAAAGGTTTAAAGTCTACCAAATGGATGTCAATTCAACCTTTCTAAATGGAGATTTAAGTGAAGAAGTATATATGGAACAACCAGAGGGTTTCAAACTGTCTGATAACCCTGACTTTGTATGCAAGCTGAAGAAAGATTTATATGGTTTAAAACAAGCCCCTTGAGCCTGGTATCATAGACTGGATACGTATCTCAAAGACAAAGGGTTCAAGAGAGGAACAACTAACAAAAATCTGTATATTAAAACAGAGGATAATGATTTTCTCATTGTATTGGTCTATGTAGGTGACATCATCTTTTGATGTAATAAGGATTCGTTGGTACAATGGTTTTCTTCTGCCATGGAGTCTGAATTTGAAATGTCTATGATAGGAGAACTGCCATTTTTTCTTGGTTTGGAAATTACTCAGAGATCCAAAGAGATGTTCATCTCTCAAGAAAAATATCTAAGAGAAATGATGAAAAGGTTTCAAATGGAAGATTCTAAACCTGTGGGTACACCTATGGTAACTGGATGTAAATTAAGTAAGGATGATGATTCATCCGATGTTGATGAAAGGTCATATCGATCAATGATAGGCAACCTGCTATACATCACAACATCTCGCCCAGACATAATGTATGTTGTAGGAATGGTAGGTAGATATTAGGTTCCACCTAAACAAAGTCATTTGCATGCTGTCAAAAGGATATTCAGGTATTTGAAAGAAACAATGAATTATGGTCTGTGGTATCCCAGAAATCAAAATCTTTAGCTAACTACTTATTCAGATGCAGATTGGGCAAACTGTGTTGATGAGAGAAAACGCACCAGTGGAGGAGAATTCTTATTGGGTGACTCCTTAGTAGCCTAACTTAGTAAAAAGAAAGGTTCCATTTCTTTATCAACCACATAGGCATAGTACATTGTTTCTGCCACCTATTGCACTTAGGTATTAAGGATGATTCAAACACTTGCAGACTTGGAGGTAAAGTACACTGCACTGATCCCAATTCATTGTGATAACACTAGTGCCATCAGTGTGTCTAAAAATCCTGTCTTCCACTCCAAGACCAAGCATATTCACATAAAATATCATTTTTTGAGAGAGCAGGTCACCAATCATATTGTTCAGGTCCATTACATTTCCAATATAGAACAAATTGCAGACATCTTTACTAAAACCCTAGCCAAGACACCATTTGAATATCTCAGACAGAAGTTGGGTGTCATCTCGTCTCACATCTAAGAGAGTCAATCCTGTTAGGGGGGAGTCTTGTATTGGTTTCATATCTGATACCTCCTAAAATTAATGCAACAACTTAGGGGGAGCATGTCTTCTTTGACATTGATGTCAAAGGGGGATAAAAGAACAGGGGTGCCTTTGTTGCCATCAATGCCAAAGGAGGAGATTGTTGGCATGTTTTACAGACAGTGTGTGCTTGTCATTAATGGCAATATCAAAGTGTGCATCGATGGAAAATCAGGAACAATGTAATCTAAGGAGGATTAGCACAGAGTCACACACAGTGTGTAGGTGTGCACCAAGGACGAGGTTAACTCATTTCCAAATCTCAAGAGAGATAGTGTACTTAGGATCTCAAGAGGATCAAAGGTCGAGGCCTTTGACACTTAGAAATTCTTCTAAGTAAGGAGGATGCGTAGGCTTGGGCAGAGAAGAGACATTGATCATTGGATCCCATTCAGAATTCCCGATGACCGTCAGATATGAATCCAGACAGGAGGAGCGCAAAGATGGAGGATATATCTCTGCTTTTAGATCCGAGCGCAGGGTCCGACCATCGTTGGATCAAGAAGAACTTGCAAATTCTTTAAAATGCAGGATCGAAGCGATGGTCCAACTCCATTTTAGAGTTTTGGCTATCGGGTTTTCGGATACCCGAAGTTGGAGTGTCGAAACACTTTGCAACAAGAATGTCGAAATCGTGATATGATCTAAGTCGTTGAATCAAGATCAGATATGGACCATTGAATCATAGGACACGTGTTGAAATATTTTCATGTCGCTGACTAGAAAGTCAAAGGAACGGGGTTCCCTAACCTCTCAAATTCGCGATATGCGAAATCATGAAACTATCTTAGCCATCAGATCGAGATTTGTTCTGGACCGTTGATCTAGATCCATCTTGGAGTCTCACCTATCATGACTTGGAGTGACGAGAACCTCCATCACAGGAATCACGAGATGTGAACTCACGTTAAGATCTGGATCGTTAATACACCAAGATTCTGGATCGTTGATCCAACTCCATTTCGGATTTTCGTGAATTGCGACTTGGAGAGGCAAGAATTATAACCCTAGGAGTTCTGAAATGCCAAAAAAATGAAATTGTGAAATACTTTAAGGCTTGTGATCTCAACTGGTGGTCACACCATCGAAGAGATGAATAGAAGAGTACGTGCAGACAAGATCCTTTTCGACGTTTCGGGGATCACGACTTGGAAAGTCAAGAAACTTCACAACAGAATTAACGAAAAGGTGAAATGTGAAATCATGAAAAGCACGTTATGAACAAGCGCTCGATCATGGTCATGGTCATATAAAGGAAGGATCTAGCGCAAAAAATCTATGTTTCAAAGTTTCGAAGATCGCGACATGGAAACTCAAGATATCTCATCGCAGAATCTCTAAATTGCCAAAGGTGAAACAGGTAAATAACACAAGAACCCATCAGATTTAATCCAATGATGCAGGTGAACATGAGCACGATCGGAGGGCTAATGTTGATCCTCACAGTGTAATTGCTAGAAACCATTGATGGTTTCTACCAAAGGATGTGAACATACTTCTGTGTGATTTCCAGAGGAGATGGAAAGTTACAAGGAATCTATCAATGGAATGAAGACGATTCGTGGAGGAAATTGACAATTGGATGAGGGTTGGAGCTTGTAACTGAAATAGAAAGGATGAGCTCAATAGTGACAGAGAATATGAAGAGTCTCAACTGGCAGAGAGAAAAAGGAATCTTGGCATAACGCCTAGTGATGATAGACACAAGGATTAAACTGCCAGAGAATTTGAAGAGTCATGATGATGATCAGACAAAGCACTTGAGATGTGGAGGAGATTGGTGTAGTATGAGCATGCAGAGGAATGGTGAATATTGCATGCACAAGGTGCATAGAAGCTATAAATACATGATACAGAGAAGAGATGAGGCTGGAGTTGATGTTGGAGTTACCATGGATGTTGTTGTTGAAGGTGATTCATGCATGAAGAAGGATCAGAGTGTAGTAGCTGAATTGAACAGAAGAGGAACTGTGCATTGAATGGACATGGTGCACAGAGCATAAAAAGTAGAAGAACTGACAATGCAAGTAATGTGTGAAGGAAGGCAGTGAGGTAGACAGAGCAATGAAATGTAGCAGAACAGTGATGAGTTTGGTAAGCCATTGTTGAACATTATATCACTGTAATGAGTTTCAGTAGAAAAGATTTATAAAATAGGGTGGTAGGGAGGTTCTAGGGAGGACTATTGTCCTCAGAGGTTCAATTGGGTTCTTGAACATAGGGAGTTGGTGCTTCCTTCTAGTTTGTGCTAGAGAAACCAGGGAGTTGGTGCTTCCTTCTAGTTGGTGCTAGAGAAACTAGGGAGTTGGTGCTTCCTTCTAGTGGGTGCTAGAGAAAAACAGAGAGTTGGTACTCTTAGCAAGTTGCATCTTGCAAAACAGAGGTTGTAGCCTCACAATGAGTTGGTGCTCATATGTATGATAATGTAAATAATGTAAATAATACTTATCATATAAACATGAAGAGGTTTTTACCCTGTATGGGTTTCCTTGGAAAATATTTGTCTTTGTGTTTCTCATATATGTGACTGATGTTGAATGTGCCATTGTTTATTTCCCTGCATTATTTTGATCATCATTGAGTGCCTTGTAAATATTAAAGAAGCATAATTTTTTAAGCACGGTAACAACTTATTCACCCCCCCTCTCAGTTGTTGAACAAGACTTGTGCGATATTGGGGTAAATAATAGGATTTTGGGGTTTTTCTTCTATTTTAGGGCTAGGGATATTCTGAAATAGCTCTATGTAATTTTTAAATAATGGTTTCTATTTTAGAGGATCATACCTGTCCTCCTTAGGGACTTCTTTCTGGATCTGAGGTAAATTTTCAACATCTGTGCTAGTCTTTGTCCCTCCTCAAATAACGATATTAAGGTTGGAATTTGTCCTTTAGTAACTCTCTTTATCTCTAAACTAATGAGGTTATTTCCTCGTTTATGTACCCGATATTCCCATTTTGCAATAAGTTGTGGGAAGTCTTAAATTGTCTGCCCATTGGTTCTGTAGTGAGAGCACCATGGCCACCTCAGATGAGGACAATCTCTATCCATGTGCCCTGTCTCATCATAATTGTAGCATCTACTTGGTCCTCTTCCTCCCGTTCTTCCTTATATGAATTCTCGTCCAGTTCCACCTCCTCGACCTCTTCCCAGTCCATGAGGGGCTTCATTCACCCTGAATGATGTTTGATCCAACCTATCCACAAGTGCGTCCAATTCTCTATATTGATTTGTAGCATGTTTGGTAGATGCACAAAACTAGTAGTGCACTGTATTCGTTACTGTTGAATACTTCTAAATAATGGAGCAATGTCTTGGCCCATGCCCATGGATTCATAAAATCTCACAATACTCAGCTGATGGAATTGCTTGACTACCTGAAAAAGCATGATATGGGGTTAGGGTATGGAATAGTAAATTCATAGATACTTGCACAACTCCTCTCGTGGGTCCTGATGAAGGTCCCATAAGATTTTGACAAGGTTCCATTCCCCTCATTCTTGGACATTCGTTCACTAGATGTCCTTCTGTGTAACATTCGGTAAACTAGAATTGTGGTCATCCTGGTCTGGGTATCATTAATTCTTGAATATTTTCTATAAGAACAAATATTTTCCCTTGTAGTTGCACCAAATTTTCATCCACTGGGGGTCTGGTCACTCTCATCCTCCTTGGACATCCTTCCATGGCTTCAATACTCATCGATTTTTCCAAGGCATTTGTCAAAGTGGCTATCCATTGTTGCGTTAACGGAATCCGTGTCAGAAGTAGAAATCCTTGGATATACCATTATATTTGATGTTCCTCATGAATTGGATGTGATAACCTCCCTATGGAATATTTAAACTTTTTTCTATATTCCCAGGCTGATTCACCTTCGCTTTGATGAATCTTGCTCAACTCAGACAACGCTTGTTGTTCTGATTGAGGTAGCTTAAACTCCGCTATGAACTTTTTTCGTACCTGGTCAAGTGTGAATGCTTGAACTTGCATTCCTGGCACTTCTATCTCCTGGAACTCCTATATCAATAACTTTCATATTCCATTTGAGAGCATGGCCTCTCAACATAGTCTAGAAATCCACCAATTTATTCACATACATAGTCGCTCTGAATATCCATATTTCTTCGCATAAGAACCAATGTTGCTCAAGATATTCGTTTCCCTTACCCTCATATTTTGGGTATCAAGTAATCAATTCCCCCACATTACCAACCATTATTTATCTTGTTTCTCTTATCAAAATAAAACCTAACGATCTTGGTTGTGACCAATTAGGGGATCCCAATATCCTCCTAGTACTTGCGGTTCCCAGTTGTGACTGACTAACTAGATGTACTGAAACATAAATAACATAAGAAGGTATTATAGAATTTACCACTTGTATAGAAGACACTTCGGGTATGCGTGATTCAAGGTATGGGTCTCATTCTCATTCTCTGGAGAGGTCTCTTCAGTGAGATTCTGGATATTTCCTAGCATCAGGGAAGAATCCTCTCTTTCTTCTTCAAGATCCATGTTGGCTTCCTTCTCCCTTTCTTCTACACCTTCTCCTTCTTTTCCACCCTCCTGGGGAATTCTTTCTCTTTTCACATCTCTCTCACTTAATATTTGACTGGTCAGTCTTTCCTATCATCTGATATTTCACGACTCTTTCATCTATCCTTCCTCTACTTCTCCTAGTCTAACTTATTTTTGCAACTTCTCAGACTATTTTACTTCTTTCTTTATCTTATTGTGCCACCACTTCTTGACTATGGCATCTCTTTTCAAGGATTTCTCACCTATTGAGTCCATTTCTTACTACTCCCCCATTTGTCAAAGAACCCTCTCCCCTCTCTCTGGCCTTGAATCCACCCCAAACTCACCCTACCCCAAGCGAGCATGTTTACGCTGCCATCTCAGCTAGGGACATAGTCAGCATCACTTATTCCATCAATAAAACATTAATTCATAGGGGGATTTCTCTCAACATTCTTCCCCTTGGGTCTTTCTTGAAATCTACTTCTACCTATGAAAAATATTGGTGATTCAAAACTGAAAAATCAATAATGTATCCTTCTAGTGTTTTCTTGACCCAAAAATTGATTGATCTCGTTACTACACTATCGAGTCGATGAAGTGTTGTGATATTTTTAGTATCCCAAGTGCAGGTCTTCTTGAATCATTCTTTGAATTCCAAAGATTCTTGGAGCCTATCTGTCCAGTGGAAAAGTTATTCTGGGAACTTAACCCAGAATATATCATATTGATCGCTCGATCTTTATGAGTAAAAGACTACCTCTTGTGTATCTTTCACATATTTTCCTCTCAGCTCCACTTCTTTCCATATGAAGGCATCACAATTTATCTCCCACCAATGGTGAATATTAGATCTGTGAATCCATAGAAGCATTCTCCCTACATGTTCTTTTTTAACGTAGGTGCCAACAACAGAGCCATTTTGTTGGTGTGGAATTGATCAAACCGGGGTCGTTCTTAGGTTACCAACAAAAGGTATCATGTATTCTAGAGCACTGGTATTTTCATATCCTCTGAAGAGAATAAGTCTCACCTAAAGCACAACCAATATAGAAGGATAGGGAAGGGAAAGGACAATACTTAGATGGGTTCCCAGAACCTTCAAGATTCACCATGATCTTGCGCAAGATAGACTACTACATAATAGATATGAACTCATGCATACTGGAACTAAAGATACTTAAGTTGTGAAAAGAATTCATACATACATATATCGTATGGATCCCATAAATAATAAATAAGTATTGTAAAGATACAATGCATAAGCATAAACACAGAATGACACATTATATTTCAAAATATTGGGTCCTTCTTCATTTATTATCATTAGAATTTATCGGATACAATCTTAGATATACAAATTGGTACTTTGTTACAGAATTTTGACTTCAGACTCATGTCGCAAAGCTATATCTACCCAAAATTGTATACAAATTACATTTATGGAACCTTTTTTCAACTAAACCCAACAACAACAATAAATATCACAACCAACCAATCCACATTAGCCAACCCAACCCTTTTACAATCGTATTCATCTGATATATAGGATGAGTGGGATCTTCTGTCTTTTGGATCACATGCTTTCTTTCTTTTTTGTAACTTATTTTTCCTTTCTGGTGTTGTGTTGTCCCTTTTCGCAACCAATTTATGCTTATGTAGCTTGCGTGACTCATGTTAAACCAAAATTGGGATTGTAGTCCTTCTTGCGCAGCTTCAAATCAAAAAACGAAGGGCCCAACAAACATCCCCCCTTAATAAAAACTTGGTATAGGAGTGAAGGATTTAAAATAGTGAAACAATAGGAGAAGGAAGGATGCATTAGATCATATCCCCCCTTAATGACAACTTCATGAATTCCTAACATAGATCGAAGTTTGAAAAAGTTAGCTTCTGTAAGAGACTTTGTGAAAATGTATGCAACTTGATCATCTATAGGGAAAAAGAGCACTTCAATAACTTGATCATGAATAAGGTTTCTGATGAAGTGCATGTGTAGCTCAATGTGCTTGTTGCGCTGATGTTGAACTGAGTATTTGGAGATCTTGATTGCACTCTAATTGTCACACCAAAGGTTGGTCGACTACTACTACTAGAATCCAAACTCTGAAAATATCTTTCGAAGCCACAAGGCTTCCTAACTTGCATTTTCCATTGCTTGGTACTCTTCTTCTGCTAAATAAAGTGCAGTAGATTGTTTTTTCTTATAGACCCAAGTGGCAGGTCCTAAACCAAGGCTAAAAACATAACCTACAGTAGACTTCTGATCATCAGGGTGACCGAACAAATCTAAGTCAGTGAAACCAACCAATAAAGGAGTCCCCCTTGAACTATAATGTATCCCGAACTGAATTGTAACAAAAACATAGCGAAGTATCATTTTAGATTCTTTCCACTAGCTTTCATGGGGTGTTTTCATATACCAGGAAACAAAACCAACAACAAAGGAAAGATCGAGACAGGTATGAGTCAAGTACAAGAGGCTACCAACTAACTAATGATATAGGGTGGAATCAACTTTAGGAGAAGTACATGTGGCAGTAAGCTTGACTCCATATTGGAAGGGAGAAGGGGCTGGTTTACAATCATCCATGTGAATTGACAAAGAAGGTCACAAGCATACTTAGTCTGGGAAAGAAAAATTCCTTCATTGGTTTTCAAAACTTGGAGGCCAAGGAAATAGTGAAAAAAACCTAAGTCTGTCATTTCAAATTTCTTCTTAAGGTTGGTTTTCACATGGTTTAAAAGTTTTGAATCTCTACCAGTAAGGATAAGGTCATCAACATAAAGGAAAAGGAATATGAGATGGCTTCCTACTTCTTTGGTATAGACATTAGAATTAGAATGACATCTAGAGAATCCGGTGTCAATAAGAAAGATGTCCATTTTGGCATACCAAGCTTGGGGAGCTTTATTAAGACCATAAAGATATTTCTTAAGGTGAAAAACAAGGCTAGAGTCATTCTAGCCATATCTAGGAGGTTGTTCCATGTATATTTATTCTTGCAAATCTTTGTGCAAGAAGTTGGATTTAACATCCATCTGATGGACCTCCCATTTATGTGAGGCAACAAGGGAAAGAACAAGGCGGATGGAATTCATTTTTTCTACAGGGGAAAAGGTTTAATTATAGTTGATTCCTTCAACTTGGGAAAATCCTTTGGAAACTAACTGAGCTTTGTGTCTTTCAACACTTCCATCAGATGCATGCTTAGTTTTGTAGACCCATTTACATAGGACAATTTTTCTTCCTTTTGGAATAGGTAAAAGATCCCAAGTATCGTTGGCCATTAAAGAATGATACTCTTCATTCATTGTTGTATCCCAATCTAGATGACTTGAATCTTCTACGAATGTGTCTAGATCATGAGTCTCTGAAACTTGAGACAAAAGAGAAGAGGCTCACTGGAACTATGAACATGTCCAACGCTGAACTGAAGGATCACCAACAAGATCACCAAATGATTCTCGTATTGTATAGACCCATCTAGGTAGTTGTGGAGTTGGTGTTGGTTCAGGTTCAAAGGACTTATCTGGGGGAAGGTGAGTAGGCGAAGGTGGATTTTCATCCTCACTGTCATTATCTGAATAAGAAACTAGAATAGGAACAAAAGAAGGCACAAACGTCGAAGATGGCTCACAGGCCAAAGAAGGCACAATCGCCAAATTAGGCTCGCAGGCTAAAATATTTTCATCAAATTTAACATCTATTCTAATAATAATTTCATTACAATGTGGTTGAAGAAGTCTATAACCTTTGAAATCTTCAGAATAACCAACAAATATACACTTCTCACTTTTAAGATGTAATTCTTTCTTTTTCTCATCAAGAATATGATACCATGCTATATTGCCAAATACACAGAAGTGACTTACATTCGGTTTAATTTTAGTCCAAGCTTCTTCTGGTGTCATATTTTTAAGAGCCTTTGTGGGAGTGTGATTTACTATGTAATTTTCATAGTTGATTTCTTCCACCCAATACTTTAGACTTAATCCCTTAGATTGGATCATACAATTAGCCATTTCTTTTAATGTGCAGTTCTTTCTCTCAGCAACACTATTTTTTTGTGGTGTATATGGAACAATGTGTTGCAGTTGGATGCCCTATGTAGTCCAATAACTTGTAAAATTATTGTTCACATATTCGCCTCCAATATTTGTTCTTAACTTTTGAATTTGAGGTCTAGATTTCTTTTCTACAAGGGCCTTGTAGGAAAAAAACTTGTCAAAAGATCTTCTCTTAAGTTTTAAAAAGTAAAACCAAGTACGTTTGGAAAAGTCATCAATGAATGTTAAGAAATACTTGCACCCAAAAAAAGAAGGATAAGAGAGTGGACCCCACAAATCACTGTGAACAAGTTGTAAAGGGACTGAGGCCTCCCAAGAGGCACATTTGTAAAAAATGTCCCAATGATGTTTTCCAAGAACACAACTGGCACAAACACCATCTCTGCATGAAACAAGAGGAAGACCAGTCACCATTTTTTGATTACATAGTTTTTGAAATGAGCGATAGTTTAGATGACGAAACTTCTCATGCCAAAGTTTTCTCAATTCATCACTATGAGCAACAAAAATTGATGAAAAATATGATGAAGCAAAGTTGTCAAACTTGTACAACCTGGTAATATCATTGGCAATTCCAGTTTCAAGAACATGCTTAGGATATTTTAGATCCTTGATTACAACTTGGTGAGGCAAAAACTATACAGTTTTAACTTCACTTGAATGAGTGATTTGATATACTGATAGAAGGTTATAGGAAAGACTTGGAAAACATAATACATCATTGAAATCATTGTTTTCTACTTGAATTGTTCCATATCCTTCAACACTAAGATATCTATCATCACCAACAAATATTCTCTTGGTGTTACATTCATTTGGAGAATAAAATATGTCTCTATCCTTAGCCATATGATAAGATGCTCCAGAATCAATATTCCACTCTTATAAGAAGAAGTAGAAGTTGTATTGAAGGAGAAAACAGAAGAAAAAAGTTTGTGTCCATGAGAAGAACAAGAAGAAGTAGAATCAATATTGATATTGTGTTTTTTCATCGTTGTTTCTAAATATGTCATATTCTTGAAACATTTGGAGTTATCATGACCATCGTTATCATAAAAGTTGCAATGCCTATCAGTCTTCTTACTTTTATATTTTTCTCCTTTGTCACCATTAGGAACAAAAGTTGTCTGAACAGGTTTGGGACCCTTATATTACTTGTTTTTGCGGTGAGTATATTTCTTCTTGGGATTCTTGGGTTTATCTTTCTGATGGATGACTAAGGCTTTGTTGGAGGTACCTACAGTGTCGATCACTCCAAGTTGTACAAGTTTATCTTTCACTCTAATCAAAGTATCAAATAAGTTCTCAAGATTGGTTTTTTTATAAGTTGTCCCTAGAGCCTCTTTCATGGCATAAAAGGTAGATACAAACACAAAATATGCACTACCTAGCTTAGAAACAATAAGAAAGATGCAACGATCTTCTTCTATCTTTATCTTACATTCTTCACATAAAGTTATGCGTGTTTTAAACTTAGATAGATAGTATTCAATGAAAGAAAAATCATTTGGAATTAAATTTAGTACTTGATTTTCTAACTGCTGTGCTCGAATAATATTGTGTTTACCAATCACAGATTCAATCTTGTCCTGATATTATTTGGGTTGATCAATTGATTGAAGGTGGAACCTTAAATCATGAGATATGGGCATTCTGATTAATCCACGTGATTCTTCATTCCTATTATCCCATTTTACTTTCTTATCAACATTAGTGGGTGTTGTTTCCTTTCCCAAGGTAATCTGGTACAAGCCTTTACTTCTTAATAAATCCTCCATATGGGATTTCCATTGGAAGTAGTTGGTGCTGGTAAGAAAGAGATTACTTGTAGAAGCCATATTAAATATCCAGATAATATGGATTTTAAAACTGAAACTGGGGATCTGGATGGAAATATCTTGAAAATTTAGGTGGGTTTAAAGAAAAAGGCATTGAAAACGGACTTTGGATGTGAAAGTTATGCCATTTTTAAAAAATGCATAAACTGTAACCAAAGGACCATGTGGTAGTGTAAGTTGCTTTATGAAGTGACCCACTTTTATAAAGAGAAGTGGGGATCACTTTTACAATCAAGTTACTTTATAAAAGAAAATTTGCATGCAAAACAAATAACTCTAAAACAAAATATTAAAGATACTTATAGTGATTCACTTTTATACTTGAGGTGAAATACACTTTACAATTTTAGTATGAACTTTTTCAAAAAAAGTAACAAAAAGAGAGACTTGAACTCAAGACCTCTTACTCAATAAGGAAACTTTTAACCAAATGGTCTAGAAAAGCATATTGTATTGTTTAGCAAGAGGATTGTTGTTGTTGTTGTTTTTGTTGTTGTTGTTATTGAAGATGTCCTTGGAGAGCGTGCTAAAAAAAAATTCTTTTTCACACAAGAAAAAAATTCACTTCTCGATGACAACAAGGGTTAAATCTCGGTTAGCTTACCAGGAAGATGCACCTTTTCCTATATGTTTTTTATTTTTCGAGATCACATAGGGCACGAGGAAAAGAGAATACACAGATCTAAAATATTAGCAACCTGAAAATAAATAATATAAAACTGAAATAAAACCAAAATAATACTATGCAAAATTTTAAACAATGTGTATTCAGGCTTTATACCTTCGGATCTGACTGAAATGATTGTATCTTGGGAAAACTGAAACATTTTAGAGTGAAAAGAAAAGTGTTTGTAAATGAAATGAGCACTCCGAACACAATGGAATAGTTCTCTCATCCCAGAAATGTATGGAAATGACAGAAAATGGATATGAGGCAAATCAACTTCACGATCTCGATCTACAATAGGAGCAGGTCTTTAAACAGGCTCTGATACCATGTTCAACAACATAGGTATTCCAATAGAGGAAGAACACCTTCAGTAACCACTCACACAACCATTTCAAATATTAGCACATTGATATTTGGATGTGGTAAAACCTCTACCAGGAAACATCCATGACCCCAACCAACGCGGCCACTTGGAGAAGTTTATTAATGCAAAAGAAAAAGACTACATAGATATTTTACAAGAGATTTTATTACAATACATCATCGGAAAATGACCCTCCATGCTCTTTAAACAGATATCATGAACCAATCGGGTGTTATTCCATGGATCAATGGTCATTAAGATTGAGGAGAATATGAACTTTCAGATCAGTCTATGTCAAGAACATATCGTGACCATCAGAATTCCTAACTACAAATGCATACTAATGCATACTAAAGAAACACACTAAGAAACAAAATTTTTCCTAACAACACATTAGACCAAGTAGATATTAACGAACTCCCAAGTGTCCAAATATCCTAACACAATAGTGTCACGGGTTGTACGACATCAAGCCCTTCAAAGATGAGGTATTGTGTGATGTTGCTCCTCTCAAAGTTTTTAATGTTCTTTTGGGCCAAACTTATGTATGGAAATGTCATGTTGTATATGAGTCTAGGCCTCACAGTGTTATTATTACTTTGAACAGGAAATTATACAGGATACCCGAGGTAGTCCCATCTAGTTCTATTTTCTTGATCTCTGTTAAGCAATGCATAAATGTCATATCTCATACCAAGAAGTTTTTATTCTTTGTGATTCTCTCTCAGATTCAGAAAAATATTCCAACCACATCCAGGGCCTCTGCAACTGACCTTTCCACATAGAAAATGAAAGTGGACAAGGTCCTAGATGAATACAAAGATATCTTATCCTCACCTACTGGATTACCTCTACATTGTTAGGTCAAACATCCCATCGATATGACCTATTGGCCATCGGGATGAATCACAGGTGAGTGTTGGGGGCCTGTTGTCCCTCGACCAAGTTTTGAGGAAACATTGGTCATGATTGATCATTTTTGGGACTTCAACAGGCTGGTCGAAGACGGAGCACCCAGGCGAAGTGGAGATCGTGACATCTCTCATTTTGCAGGAATTTGGGTTTTAGGGTTTTATGTAACAGGTATGGGATGTCATCCCATGGGTTTTACCCATGATTAGGCCTATTTTTTAATGTATATATAAGTATCTAAGCGATGTAAGAATAGCTCGATCTGTGTGTATGCTTAGTGCAAGAAGTATAGTCTTTGTGGTAGAATGTGTAAGACTTGCAATGCTAAGTGCAAGTGATTGTAAGAAGACTCTGTGCTTAATAGGAGTTGGCTTTGTGACTTGACCTAACTTGGGGAAGGAGGATCTAGTGATGTGTTAACAAATATCATGTTCTTTGAGGATTTGGCTATGTGGCTTGGTGCATAGGAGCAGAGGAATGTAAGAAGCTTGAAGACTAATAAAGAAGAAGAAGAAGTTGGTGGACATAGCCCCACATTGGGGTGAACCACGTATATCCCGTGTTGTTGTTCTTTGTGAAATGTTGTTCATGGTGTTTATATATTTATTTTCTTAATCATGATGCATGATAGGTAGATCCATTGATGCTTAGTGATTTATATGTGAATGAATGCTAGATATGCTCTGATGCTATGTGATAAGTGACTAGATGTGCTTAATCTTGATTACTACTACGTTGATCTGTAATAAGGGTTAATCTACAATGTGAATAAGAATCATAACTTAATGCATATTGTTGGCTAATTTCTCTATTGAGTGTTGTAATCATTGATCTATGTACCAGCTAAGTTGTAGACACTTGAGTCCTGCAACCCTCCCTGCCTCTACCTCGGATGAGACTTCATTTGCTTCACAGGTGTTGTCGAAAGGGCCGATAGTTAGGGTTTTTTTGGTGCGTTGTTGAAGCGTTGAACCCTAGGTCTACCCCTATGCCAACAAATGGTTTCGTTGTTGGGACTTGAAACTATGATTGTTGAGAACTGAAGAAAAGAGAAAATCTCTCTGCATAGATCTGTTGCTTTAGTGTGCAGTGTTCTACTTGAAGCTTTGTGCTAAGAAAAAGAAGTCTGATATGAAGAAAAGAGGTAAGATATTAAAGTTTTGTGCTCTGGTAAAGGTAAGATAAGTGGAAAAGTTGTCTTTGAAAGTATGAATCTAGGTATGTTTGACAGATTGTTTCCTAGTCTGAAAAGTAGGGCACAACTAGAAGAAAGAAGGTTTGATCTGAATAATTTTGATAGCTATATTGAAAGATATGTTATTCATATGCATAAAAATAATTTTTGGACTAACAAGTGGATGCAGGACCCTAGAAAGAATTTTTGCAAATTGCAAGTCCATCATTGTGATCCCGGTGGGTAGTACAAGAAAGGTTGGGGATCATTTAAAAGAAAGAGAGGATTGGGATTGTGTTATAATTGCAGAATATTAGGACATCTTGTTAAGGAATGCCTTGGTGTAGGTCCTATTTGTCTTTGTTGTAAATATGTTGGTCATGAGGTTTTGGATTACCCTAGAATGATTTCTAAAGTTGAAAATATGAATATGAGACAAGAGAACTATAAAGAATATCAATAAACTAAGGATATGTTAAAGAACCAGAAAGAATTAGAGACTATGTTATTACACATGAAAGAAACATTGAATGATCACTGAGAAATCAGTCTACTGGATATATTTAAAGAAAATCATTGTATAGAAACAAGAATAGGAGACTTCGACATAGACTGTGCATTAGATGAGGAAACATATGCAAATATTATGCCAAAAAGCACTTGGGAAATTTTGGGAAAGCATGCTATGGTTCCTTCATTGGGAAGGATAATATTGTTTAAAGGAAAGATGATAACCCTACATGGAATAGTTACTAATATATCTATGATTTCTCATGGAACATCAAATGAAGAATAATTTAAATTCATTAAGTTTGTTGAGATCAACGCTCCTTTTGCACTTTTGTTAGGAAAGACCTGGATTGAGAAAGATCAGATCTGAAGGAAAGAAGAGGAGGAAGCCACATAATAGAAAAAACAAGAATTAAGGGACTTCATATCCAGAACAATAGGGTGACTAATACAAGAAAAAGAGGACAAGTCGAAGAAACAGAAGGCAAGAGAATTAGTTGTTGAAGCTAAAAGAACACAAGAAGATTTAAAGAACCCGTCCATGCAAGAAAGTAGTGTAGCCACCCCAAAATTAGTAAGAGAAGAAGTATTACTTTTAGACACTTTGAAACACCCTCAACAATGTGAAGTTACTAAGCTAAGAGAAGATAAGAATAAGAATGGAAAAAGGAATCCAGAGACTCAAATCATAGGAAAGAAGGAAAGAAAGCTCAGTAAGAAGAAATAAAAGTTAGAAAAACTACAGGAAGTTCCAGAGAAGACTTTGCAGAAGGAAGGCTTGCAGAACTTGAACCTTGTCAGAATAACAAAACAACGCAGAATGACAGTTCACCTCAGTGAAGCTATATGACTGATGGAGGCATCCCGACCATTAGAATGATGCTCCAAAATGGTTAGAAACACAATTATTGCCAAAAATATCACCATTGGACTATTGGGACTTCTCCTTAATGGATGGAATTGTATTGATTGAGGCATTCCTACCCATTGGAGGAATCTATTACGATATTGCTTATTTAAATCGTCGGACGCTATGCCAGGACTATTTTTTTCAAACCGAGATATCTGAGCTAACAGAGAAGTGATTGCATACTACACTGTACTCTCTATACCTCGCCATTGATTTGATTACCTTGAGTGTCCATTCGCCTACCTGAGTTATTTTATTACAAGTGTGAATGTCGGGCGAACATAACATGCTAGAGAAATCTGTATAAGAGATCTTGATTGACATCATGGATGAGAAAGTCATGCCTATAGGAATACATGAATCATATATGGGTGGATTGCAAGAATCCCCCTTGAATGCACGTCATTCTAGCAGAACCTCAACTGAGAAAAGAAGCAAGCACCACGATGATCTGGCGAACACGAAAAAGATCCCGTCGGTCTTGTCTGAGTACATCACGCCTTTGGCTGGTGCGATTAGTTGTGACAGTGTCCCATGTGATTTTTACTATAGGATAATCACTGCGTATCTCCCAAAGTGGATACGTGCAGTCAAAACACAGTTGGGACTTATCCCAACCCTCAATATCAGTGATTTCAACCTTGGAGATTGGAAGAAGTATATTATTCTCTCATCGCATAGGTACTTGATGAAGATGACCGGAAAGAAGCCCAAGACAGTCCCCCAGATGTGGATCAAGGATATTACGAGATCAAAAATATTAAACATGATGAATATCTCCCACTTCGAAAGACATCATGAGGTTAACACGTGCGTTAAACTACTCCTTTCATGCTATCACAGAGGGTATCTTTGGTTGGATAGGTGCATCACTATGGATACAACGTTGATCCACTTGATCACTGGATTGAGCATGTAGGGGGCAGAACCTCAGCAGTTCTACCCAAGGAAGGTTGCAGATCACTCCCTGGCACAATGAATAAAAGATGACTATGGTGATGTGGAGAAGGGGAAGCGAGGCTACAAGGTAGTCTCCATACAGGATGGCGCAGTGTGCCTAGATTTTCAGTTGATCACTGGCAAGCTCATCAGAAAGAATCGGTCGACACAAGTCACATGGTTCGTAGTCAACCTTCCAGATAAGTGTGTTGAAGGAATGCATACGAACTGGGTGAGCTACCTCGTCAATGAGTTGGATAAGGATTGTTGCAAAGCACAGGACCAAGGCTACGAATTTCACTTCAGTTGGTTACTAGTTCTCATTTCATTTGTTTCTTGGGAGATGCCAGAGGAAGCAGCATTCCCAGAAGTCAACCAATCAGATCCATTGGTCGAGAGGTTCACCACCTTGTGGTATATGAATGATACGGTGAAGTAGTGGAAATAAAATGCGGTGTTCCATGCTTACTACCTTCAGCTGAAGCATGCCATTGAAGCATTCACACAGATGACCCCGAATACTTTGCATCACTACATGTCATTCACGAAGTTTTGCATAGACTGCCACTTCATATACATCACTGCGTGCAGGGATGAAAGCAAGGAGGAGCTTCAGTCCTACTACAAATTGACCAATGAAGACATGGAGGAGATAACCAAGGAATGGCCAACCAAATTCCTTGTACTAGTCGAAGATGCAGAACTCTCTGACCCCGACATCATCAAAAGTCCTTTGGTCACCCGGACTGAGTATGATTGACAGAGAAGCACAAATAAAAAGAAGAAAAAGGAGGAAGCGAAGGAAATAGACAATGAGGAGAAGGAAAATGCATTGGAGGAAACTGCACCTGACTCACCTGCAGGAGGAGGAGGTGACAAAATAAACCAAGAAGAGGAAGGTGAAGAAGACAAGGAATAAAAGGTCAAAGTAAGACTACCAAAGGATCCCCTCACCATAGTAGAAGCATCGCAGAAGAGAAACGTTTCCCCGGAGAAACCTTCGGCAAGAAAGAAGGCCTAAGACAATAAGCCTCAGTCACAAAATGTGCTCATAGTGGACGATATACAACTCATCATCACAACTGTAGAAGATGCCTCAAAGGATATACTATAGAGACATGAAGCGAAGAAAGAGACATTGTATGACATAATAGAGAAGGAGCTAAAATACATCCAACAAGATATCTAGTCGAGTTGCGCAGTGTCTACTGCGCCATCTTCGACAAAAAGTGAATAATTGGGGGATGATCCCACCCAATTACGAAGGCTAGTAGATGCAACTGAGGCTTGACCTCGTTGAGTCCAAGCAGAAAAGGAGTAGGACATAGAGGCCCTAAAGTAGGAAAAGGAGGAGGCCTTATATCAACATTGGTTTGCATAGCAAGAGAAAGATGGAATTAGTGCAAAGTTTGAAGAGGACAAAGAGAAAATCCAGAAAGAGAAAGACCAGTTGCTCGCGGAGTAGATTCGGGTTAGAGAGGTAGTAACTAGAGAACTTCACTCTGTTCTAGTCTTGGCATAGATAGAAGAAGATACAATCAAGATCCAAGGGGAGAAGCTCGTTGAGGCCATTCAATAGGTCTAAGCAAGAGTGGCAGAGCTAGAAATCCAAGTAGTACCTAGCACTCCGCAAGAACTGCGAGATCATAGGGAAGAAACTGTCAGGAGTGCAATAGAAATAATCAAGGCATTGGACTCAAAATGTAAGAAATTAAGTGACTGAAGTGTGTAGATCTATGAGCACCTTGTAGAAGGCCCAAAGTTGAGGACATTGGAAGCACAACTCTAGGAGGAGAAGTAGCAGGCATCCACAGTTCAATCAAATATGAATATGCTTATTGCAATCAAGAATATCAAGAGGTCACAGGAGTAGCATGCAATTCAACAATAGGTCACTTCCATGTGGAGAAAGGTTATGGAGATGAATAAGAGACTCCATCTGGTGCAGGACGAGGCCTATACACCTTTTGAAGAGATCGAGTGACAAGGATCACAGTTGGAATAGGTGGTCATAATAGTAGAACAATGCCTTGAAGGGCCTGTCACCAAGAAATTAATTCAGGAGTTTATCGAGCATGAGGCTCTGGAAAAGAAGAAAGTCGAGGTAGATTGAGCTAAGCTCGAGGCCTTTGAAGCAATGTTGTCGAGATCAGAGTGACTCAGGATGGGTCACAGCTGAGTGTTGGGGGCTTGTTGGCCCTCAACCAAGTTTTGAGGAAACATTGGTCATGACTGACCATTTTTGAGACCTCGACAGGCTAGTCAAAGACAGAACGCCCAGGTGAAGAGGAGATCGCAGGATCTCGCTCATTTTGCGGGATTTTTGGGTTTTAGAGTTTTATGTAACGGGTATGGGATGTCATCCCATGGGTTTTACCCATTATTAGGCATTTTTTTTAATGTATAAATAAGTAGCTAAGTGATGTAAGAATAGCGCAATCTGTGTGTATTCTTAGTGCAAGAAGTATAGGCTTTGTGCTAGAATGTGTAAGACTTGTAGAGCTAAGTGAAAGTGATTGTAAGAAGGATCTATGCTTAATAGGAGTTGGCTTTGTGCCTTGACCTAACTCGGGGAAGGAGGATATGGTGAGGTGCTAGCAGAGCTCTTGTCCTTTGCAGAGTTGGCTCTATGGATTGGTGCACAGGAGCAGAGGATTGTAAGAAGCTTGAAGACTAATAAAGAAGAAGAAGAAGTTGGTGGACGTAGCCTCACACTAGGGTGAACCATGTATATCCTGTGTTGTTTTTCTTTGTGCAATGTTGTTCATGGTGTTTGTATAGTTATTTTCTTAATCGTGATGCATGATAGGTAGATCCATTGATGCTTAGTGCTTTATATGTGAATGAATGTTAGATCTTCTCTAATGCTATGTGCTAAGTGATTATATGTTCTTAATATCGATTACTAATACGTTGATCTATAATAAGGGTTAATCTGTGATGTGAATAAGAATCATAACTTGATGCATATTGTTGGCTAAGCTCTCTGTTTGGTGTTGTAATCACAGATATGTGTTCTAGCTAGGTTGTAGACACTTGAGTCCTACAACCTTTTGGGTATGTGTGATATTATTTGCATGTGTGTCTGTGTGGGAACGTAAGATACGACAACTAAATTTCTTAATAATCTATATGCATTGCTTTAATTCATAGGTTTAAAACATACGCAATCCTCCCTGCCTCTACCTCGGGTGAGATTTCATCTTCTTAACAGGTGTTGCCGAAAGGGCCGATAGTTAGGGTTTTTTTGGTGCATTGTTGAAGCATTGAACCCTGGGTCTACCCCTATGCCAACATGACCCTGAGTGAATCGATTCCCAATGGGATAGTCTACCATCGCTCCCTATTAGAGAATGAGGAGATCAAGTGACATATCTAATAAATTCTCCAAAATGGGCACATCCATCCCAACTCATGACCTTGTGGGATCGCAATCATGTTGGTGTAGAAGAAAGATGGGACCTGGAGACTATGCATTGATTATCGAGCCCTAAATAAAAACATAGTTAGAAAATGGTACCTAATTCCCAGAATCAACAGTCTTCTTGATCAACTCAAGGGGGAAAAATACTTTAGTAAGATTAATCTAAAGTATGGCTACCACCAGGTTACCATAGAACATATGGATGTATGGAAGACCAACTTCAAGTCAAAAGAAGGTCCTTTTGAATAGTTGGTCATGCCTTTTGGCTTGAAAAATGCTCCAACAAATTTCATAAGGATTATGGATGATATTCTATGACCTTTCACCAATAATTTTGTAGTGGTGTATCTAGATGACATCTTCATCTACAACAAGACTTGGGGGGAACACTTTCAGCATATTCAAGAGGTTTTGCATACCCTGCAGTAGCATAATCTATATGCCAACTTTGAAAAATGATCCTTCGGCATGGACAGGGTCCAATACATACACTACATTGTGGATCAACATGGTGTGCATGTGGATCCAACCAATATCTAGGTCATCTAGGAATGACCAACCCCATCCACACTCACTGAGCTTTGAAGCTTATTAGGCCTTCCCAATTTCTATCATCGATTCATGTTGGGATTCTCCCATATTGCATGGGTCCTCAACCAAGTAAATATAGGTGGTGGTAAGGAAACATTTGTGTGGGGCCTATCTAAACAACAAGCGTTCGATGATTTAAATAAGCGTTTTTTCTTAGCCCCAGTACTTTCATTACCATACATGCAAGAACCCTTTGAGATCAAGATAGATCCTTCAGACTATGTTGTGGTCACAGTTCTCACTCAGCATGGCCACCCCCTAGCCTATCATAGTGAGACACTATCAGGTGTTGATTGTAAGTACCCTGCTTACAACAAAGAAATGTACTCCATTGTGCAAACCTACTGCTAGTGGAGACATTACATTCTCAAGAAGGAGACAGTTATCCACACGACATTCTTGTTTATTGTAAAAAGGCTTGGAGAGCCTCATTGTAACCATATTCTGGAGAATGAGCACAATTGTCACATATCTTATTAGGGATAAGCGACCACCATTCCAGAAATCTTGTTTTCTGCTGAATTTTACAGTTTAAGAACATTTTCTTATTCAATATAAACTAGTTTTACTATATCTTTGTTATTGTATCTATGTTATTCTTATGTCTCTGTGTTAAGAATAATAATAATATGTATTCATTTTTGTTCATCTCATAAAATACGGATCATGTTTCCCCTAGAAGAAGGAGCTTTGTTCTTAGGGTTTCCCATACTATGGAACTGATTCCCTTCGGATGGAACACTAGGGGATAGAGGGGGATTCACCATAATAAATGTGTTCATGAAAATCAACATGGAGGAAGAGGGAATGAAGGATTAAATACAGGAAGTAAATTGATCACCCATTGGACAACTCTATCCCAGAAAATTGAAGATAGGATTAGGCTTGGAGGAAGGAGGATTCCAACCTCCAACTATAGGAGTCTCTTGGGGAATAGGAGGCATCGTTCCCCTAGACCCAAAAATAGTATTCATATTAGTCATTGAAATGGAGGATTAGAGTTGTGACATCATGTAGACCATACCAAAAGAAAATGGAATAGAGGTTGAAGGTATTTACTGAGAATTATGATTTGGAATACCGAAAGGAAATCTAAAAGGGTTTGTTCCATGGGACGCATAGAGCTCACAAGTTGGGCAGCATTGGGTGAGGGATCCTACGGAACCCACACCATTGAGGATGAGGGAATCAATGGGATCCCATTAATCACAAAAGACAATGGATTCAAATGACTTCCTAAGACGTTCATATCTAAATCAATACTCATAGTAGGATGATCACAATTCTAGGAGGTGGAGATGTATGTACCACATTTATTAACTCTATGCCTATTAGAAGGCGACTTTTCTATAGGATAAATACACTGTGGTAACTTCAATAGATTATTAGATCAGAGAGGAGGATATTATTGCTCCACGATGACTCAAATATTGAGATATAATATAAAATACTAAGGCCAACTAATAATCATAGAGAACACCAAAATAAAGAAAAAGGCCAATGCACAAAAACATGATATAATGGATTAAAGGGTCCTCCCGAACTAAAGTAGGTATGCCTCACCCAAGAGGGGCATGATACTTTGCAACAATAGACTGTAGGTGTCAAAATTAGTTATAAGGACCCTCATAGGCTTCACAGTCCATTCGGTCAAACCCCTCCGGAGAGGAAATCCTCCATAAAGTATGTGTGTTGTCTAACCCTTATCTGACTTAGGGTACCTATATAATAATCCCTATAAGTAACCTATGTGGCTACCTATGTCAAGAAACTAGAGTCACCATGATATAAACAATGTATAAAAGAAAAATCGCAAGTTCGTTCCATCGTATGGGCATGATAGAAAAGCCCAAAATATCAAAAGCATCATCTCTCAGGGAGGTAAGGGCACTAGTGAGACCCCTAGATATGAATAGAACCCCAAAACTATGTATGACATGAGGAAGGTATTAGAGGTGTTGATACTGAGAGGGGGTTGAATCAGTATCAAGTACAATTTATAACATTTTTCAACTTATACTTAAACCATTCAATTATATCCAATGAGCAATGAACAATAGTACCAATACACCACAATATACCATGCACAATATATGAGAAATAATCAATACTTTTTTTTCAAGGGAAGTAATGACTTCCAAAGGTAGCTACAGCTTCCAAATGTAAAGGGAGGGATAAAACTCCAAGAGGAATATACAATCCTACAATATCAAGAGAGATCTGAAATCTCTATCCTTGCCCCTTCCTTCCACCCAAGAATATATGAGAGATAATAAAAACTTTATTCAATTCTGGTCTGTTCAGAAGACCTGACGTGTACAGCATGCCCCGCGCTCAATATTTAACATCTGATTCTGAAACTCGCACATAAAAAACCAAAGTCTGTACTATTTCCAATGGAAGTGGTCCCACTACATTTGGAGTCTGTATGAAAAATTTATGACTTTTTTACCCGGAACACCTGTTTTTTGACTAGTTTCAGGACTGGTCACAAACCCTATATTCCACAGAGTGTATCTCCATAATTAT
>JZKD02S2001012.1:234257-289531 GCA_000966675.3 Picea glauca | reverse complement strand
TGTTGTATCTTCATTTTCATTTTCCTTCATGTCCAAATAACTTCATCAATCTTCTGGTCCAAAACCCATGACTAGGGTTGACATCAATGACAACAACCAATCTTCCAACAAGAGGGATATCTATGAAACCAACTTCGTGCGACCTTGTGCTTAACTCTAGTGTGAGTGGAGCTTCCTGACCTCACCAATTACACATTGGGTTTCACCACTCCTTGGTTAAATACATATGTTGATTTTAATAGCCTTCGAGAATTTTACTCACAAAATCCTATTCCAAGGGCCTTGGTCCTATAGTTGTTTCTACATCCTGAAAAATAAAATTGTTTCTAATAAATTTTAATTAATCAATGTTAATTATGATGGCTTCTACTTACTGAAGAGGTGCGATCAAGAAACTAATGGTATTACAACTCAACATATAAAAAGAAGAAAATAAAAAAACACTGCTAAGTACTAGTATTGAATTTAAAGAGATGGTATGCTTCTAAATGTAATTTTTCCAAATGCAATCTCTACAATTTCAATGAAGTGTAATATTTCCAAATGTGTCAAAATCAATGAAAAGTAATCAAAAGTGAAAATTCCATAAGTACAATGCAAGTAAGAAAATATTTTTGTATTTTCGATATAATGAAAAGAAAATGAAAGGAATAAATAACAACCTCATAGGCAGGCCCTACTGCAAGAAAAAAGAGAGAAGCCAAGCAAGATACCAAGTAGAAACTACTCAGACTAGTATGCAAGGAAAACCAATGAGAAATATGACAATAAAGGATTTCTCCCAAAAATTCAACAATAAAAAGGATTCATATCACTCTATAGGCACTTAACACTCAAAAAAGGGACCCAATAAGACTCAGCAACTAGAAAAACTCACCCAACAAACTCAAAACTTATCCACCCATACTTAAGAGATTATGTACGAGACATTTCATGGAACAAACATGTATATACACTCCTTAAAGACAGACAACTCACATATGTAAGCATATGTCCAGAGAAAAAATGTGTATACTAAGCAAAACACTGCCAAGGCAAGGGTTAACCCAAGAAACTTAGATGCAAGGAAAAATACAAGTTGTCAAGCCACAAGCGACAAGCAATATCAAGAAAATAGAGAGAAAATCAAGGAGAAAAACACTCAATAAACCAAAAAGTATATCTCTCTAGTGGATTCACCAATTTTGTTAGGAGGAAAATATCTCTATGTCTAGGGGTAAACCACAACAGATGTAACGACATCGAGAAATCAACTCTAATATCAAGTATGTTATATAAATGAAATTCTAACAAGACAAGGATAGAATCCTACCTTGTCTGAATGTTCTAGGAAGACCATTATTGAGCATGTGACCCAAATATTTATACCTACAACAAGTCCTCAACAACCAAGATACGCAAGCATGTGGTGATAATATATAATGTCAGCATATAAATTAGCATAATCCATTAACATACATGAAAAATACACCCATGGAAAGTAATTCAAATAGTTGCAATATATCAATTGGATGAGAAAAGAGTATTTCTATTGAAGTAATCAACAAAAGTACTTAGGTGACAATCATTTGTAACGGTACATATCAGAACTGAGAAAATAAGTCCCTCCAGCTGGGCCTCCACAACATCAATCATTTGCAAAGGCAAGATCATATGTAGGAGTCAATGAGGTTCTCCATGACAAAGTAGGAAGATATTGGGGGATGAACAAAAGAAGACCATTCTTTCAAGGACAAAGGGATGCAAACTCAATATGAAGTGAAATGTTTCCATAGTGTCTTTGCTCTCAATGTTGAATTGTTATTAGGCTTGGATATGGATCAATTTATAGCCTCCAAATGGAATTGAAGGGTCGAGTCAGATCATTTCTAGTATATGGAAGGTCAAGGATCATGGATCTTGTGACATGACATGAAAATCCGACACAATTTTTAATTTTTGAGCACCAAACCAGATGTACACATGATGTAGTGGAGAAACCTACTTATACTCCTGCTGTATAACTGATAGGGAGTGCATATGTACAAAAATTTGCATTTTTTTCTCTGGAGTGAAAACAAAGGGCACTTCAAGTATGAAGAGGGAAATGAAAGGCCATCTAAGAAAGTTGCATGGAGTGAGGCAAAATTTGTTGTAACACTATCCTCCCTTGCTAACTATAAGTGTTTTTAAAAAGTCTTCAATTGTTATTTCAGATTATGGTGATGCACATGGAGTCATGGATTTGACATAGGATATGGTTTGAGTAGGAATTAATGGATCCTCTATTATAATATTGGAATTGAACTCCTCTTCCTCTCCTTTTATGTGTGTTATCTCCATGATTTATATTATTGCGCAAGGTCCTCTCCCTTCTGTATCACTGTGCACCTCTCCTTTCTCAGCCCCAGTCTTTCACCTCTTGTACATCTGTCCTCTGTGTAGTTCTCCAAACTCTTATTCTTCCTCTATTATACCTTCTTCAACTCTCTGCATCCTCAGTCCCTCCCTTCCTTCTTCATTTCTTCCTTACTTCTCTCTTGTCCTCAAACTATCCTCTTGTCATCCCCCGGTTCATGTATGAGAACAAAGCCCCTTAGCATCCAGATTCCATTGTCATCATGCACTTGTCACACAATAACATATTTATCCACATATCCTATGATTTCATGAACCTTCCTCGTGTACTCTTGAAGATGCATGTTTATGCAACATTGTATGAATGGGTACAATCTACTGTGAACTCCATAATATATCCTGCTAATATGTTATCCAACTAGAAATCAACTTCATGAAAAGTGTTATTAGTTATAGAATTAATTTGTCTTACCAACTCAGGAGTCCAATTCCTTGACACTATGTCTCGGTACCTTCCATTGTTTTCCACTAATATTTCTAACCACTTTGTCAAAATAATTGGAAATTCTCCAAAAAAACATTCATGCAACTATGTGTATACATACCTTTTTATCCACTGTTTGTTACTCATGCAAGGGTTACTATTATATTTTTAGGTAAACTCTTGTTCCTTCCTTTCTAACCATTATGAAATTTCCTTCTTAGTCAGCCTCCAAAACATTCCCTTAATCAGAGAGTCTAGGTCCCGGAAACAGAACCTCGTTGTAAAACCCTAGGTTCGACTTATCTTTGACCAAAAAAACCCTTTATACACTGGACCTTTCTCCATCACCTACATAGGTAGATGAAGTCTCAGCCGAAGTATCTATTGGGACTGCAGGAACCAAGTTTCTACAGTGGTGAGGGAATGGGAGGTTATCATTCTATTCATTCTTATTTGTCTGTTTTGTGTGCATTATTCTGCAAGTGCTCTTCTTCAATTACTTAGTGAATCTCATATTCATATTACCATTATATTCCATATTACAACATAAGCCAATTACTTTAACATTCATAACTATTGTGACATGATTACACATAAGACAAATCTACTTTAATATGCATCCATAAATATTCCATAAACAATCACACAAAATACATTCAACACAAAATTTAAAGTAGTTCACCCAACTCTAGGATACATCCACAATGGATGGATTCTTCGTTATGCATTTGGTAATTGCTTCAGGCTTGCACATTGGACTTACAAATCTACATCATATTTATCCTCCCATTTTCTTAGCCTATCTGCTCTGTAGTGCAATCCATTATCTCTCTCTTTGCATCATCTCCTTAGTACAACTCGAGAATAAATCCTATACTCAGTAGAAAATAACTAAACATAACCTAGAAGAACTCATAAAAAAATGGAATGAAAAGGAACCCCTATTCTCCCAAACCATTACATATTTATACATAAATTCTAGGTCTTAAAACCCTAGTTTGCTCTTCCCAAAACCTTATTATAGTACATGATAACTTCAAGTTAACTTGTTCGGGTTTCTTTCACCTTATTTTCCATCTGCATGTTGTTTTTTAACTCTGAATGTTGTAATTCCTTATTTTGCATGTATTTCTATATTTAACATGTCAGACTAGCATCCTTCCTTTTCTCCCACTTTCTTCTCCTTCTTTATTCTCTTATTAAGCCGAAAGGTTTACACCTATTGACAATGG
Source organism: Picea glauca (assembly GCA_000966675.3). NCBI lineage: Eukaryota > Viridiplantae > Streptophyta > Pinopsida > Pinales > Pinaceae > Picea > Picea glauca. Next base: position 285,478 of record JZKD02S2001012.1, on the reverse strand, counting down.
GCATATTTAATAGGTTTTTTATTTTTTAATACGTTTTCTATGGATGAGATTAAATATGCCTAGAATATTCTTAGTCATCACAATAAATGAATGGCTCTGATTTCATCCACTAACTTCCAAGTTGTTATAAAGACATCCATTTATATGTTTACTTTTTTACATTTACCTAATAGTCTTTAAAAATTATTGTGTTCACTAACTTATTGCCACATCTACCTGATTAAAAAATATTAAGGTATTAAGGTAGCCGGATTTCTGTGTTGGCATCACCAGTGGTCATCAGTTGAAAGTTTAACAACCAGCCACCTTTCAGCGTTCACCAGTCGTGAGTTAGAGGTTGTGTTATTTTATTCTTGTTTATTCTTTATTCCTCTTTCTATGCACTGCCCTCCTAAATGCACCTCAATTGTGAACTCCCTAGTCTTCCTTCTTCTGTGCACATCTTCTATAATTGTGATTTTTCTGTACATTATTTCAAACATGCCTATCCAAAATGAACCCGGGTGTGTTTCTTTCCTTGTTGAAAAAGTTATCATGTTTGTACTTGGAATTATCTTGTTTAAGGATGTCATGAACCTGGTGTTGGAGGGGTTGGATATATTCAACCAATATAGCCACATGATATTCCTTGTTTTGAGCGTGGGAGGACTCTGTCAGTGAATATTTGGCATGAAAATATATATCAATGGGAGCTAATGGTTGGAACCCCAAGAACGCCTCAAAAGGGTTGTGGCCAATAGAGCTATGAAGGTATATGTTATAGAATTTCTTGACTAGACAGTGTATAGGCACCCCCATAAGTGAAGAAATAATATCTTTGTGCTCTTATACAATCTGTTCGACCTTCTTTTGTTCGACATAAAGGTATTGGGTTGAGGCTGTAGTGGTCATAGTGTCCTTCTATTCACCTTCTGACCAAATCATGTAGAGGCTAACATTTGTGGTATGAAATATTACTTTGTGGCACTATTTTTTTAAGACAGTAGTCCTAACTACCTCTGGTATCCTATAGAGATGACCCCATAGAGTAATAATGACATTATAGGGTCGAGAATCATAAACAACATGACACTTCCATATATATGGCTGGCCTCAATTAACATCATATAACTTCAGTGGGGAACATCACACATTACCTTATCCTTAAAGGGATTGATTCCATAGGATAAGCAACATTGTTGGTTGATGTGAACATCTCATCCATGGTGAATCCATTTGATGTTGTATGGTTGTGGGTGTGGTGTTGTCGGAAAATCCATTTGCTTGATGAACTTTGATAAAAATATGTTATATTAGCTTCTACTATCAACAATGAAATGCAGTGGGGTCCCCTTCACCCACGTTTGTGAATGGAAGAGGTGCTCCCCCTCATTAGGATCCTCTAGTTATTCTATTTGTATTTTTGTGGTCATGATGGTAACAATGGGTTCTACATCGATGATTTGAGTCTGCAGGAAGAAGTTTGAACACTGAGACCTTCAAACGACTGGAAATATTCTAAGTCGAAAGGTCAAAGCTCAGGAAATTTAGCACCAAAGGATTTGGACGTGACTTGTTAAGGAGTTGAATGGACGACAAAGAATCTTCAAGGAGAAATCATCGAATAGATGACAACCATTGGATCAAGAGAAGCTGCGAGAAAGATAAAGGTGAGAGTCATCTAACTCTCAAATCCTAGGAGGAATGGGAGCCATCGATCCAGAGGAGATCTGAACTGTTGGTTCATTTCGTGGGATCGGATATCAGGAGTTGGGAGGATAGAAGTCCTTAGTTTCCAAAGTTGCAACATTCGAAATCACAATTCGATCGCAACCGTAGATCAGTCATAGGGACGATCTGGACCGTCGAATCCATGTCCAGGCAGTGAGAAGTAGGCATAGTAGAAAAAAATATCTGAACCGTTAGATTTGGCATGTGAACCAATAGTCGTTGGATCCGTAGAAAGTCGCACGAGAAAATTTATGAAATCATCAGAACTGTCCATCGATAGAGGATGCATGGCAGTCGATCAAAATTTCCCTGACTTGCAGAGGGAAGTAGTCAAAGAATGATTTGAAGGAATTTGTGAAGGGAAAAAATTGCAAGAAGATCACAGTTGTTGATTGTTCTGAAAAGATCAAAGTCGTTGATCGTGCTGAAAAGATCATAGCCATTGATCATTTTGAAATCATCGGGACCATCCATTGTCGAGGAAGACACGTGGTGACGAGTCATCGTTTTGCTGACTCAAAGGGGGAAGGAGTCAAGGAACTGAGTCAAGAGAGTTCGCAAAGTGTGGACTCATGAAAGGATCATAGTCGTTGGTTGTCCCGATGCCATTAGGATCATCCATTTTGGGGGGCGACGCATGGTAAGAGTTCAACATTTTGTTGACTCCCTACTGAAGAAAGTCGACAGAGGGAGCAATGCAAAATTGAGATACGCGAAGTTCCAACGTGCTCGGAAGGTCTAGCCCTAGGACATAGCCAGAGGTTATATGGTGGAAGTAAATGGAGGAGATAGCATGAGCTAAGCCCCTCTCACAGGGTCAAAAATTAGGAGTTTGAAGAACAAGGGATCGAATTCTTCAAATCATCGATACATGAAACACAACGCACCTTTGGGCTTAGCCGTTGGTCACAGGTGGTGGTCACGCGGAGACAGGATGTGAGAGGATTTGAGGACTTGTTAAGACCTTTTTGGAGTTCGGGAGCTGGAGAGTCAGGAGTGGATCATACATCGAAGTCCTGAGGTCACGAAATGAAACTAGCACCTTTTGGGTAAGGCCTATGGTCACAACCAGTGATCACATGGGGATGAATCTTGCGCTTGGTGCTTGATTTGCACATGAAAGGTTTCAATAAAAGGACATGTGGAATTGTTTAATAGAGGTTCTAGTAGGGATCAAGGTAATGTTCTAGCTCAAGGAGGGAGAACGATCCAGTGACTGGGAGTTCGCAGAACCTCGAAGGGGAGTGGGGATGCATCAATTTTCATCTATCTAAACTTCAAAAATAGGAATATGAAAATTAACTTGTACCTTGAAGGGGGAAGCCCCTCCAAAGTGGCCATTTGAAGAATATTCAATTTTGTTTTAAACATCCATCGAAGGATTTGGGAAAAATTATCCATCATCTCATTCCTTTTCTATGTGAGACCTTCTATGAGAAATAGCTTGATAGGATCTCCTGCTCCCTCATCTATATTTTATTCTTCCATGGGAGGTCACCTGGGATAGTGATAGAATTTTTCCTCAAGATAAACTATGTCGAGACCCAAATCTCTATACCCCGACCTTGTCAGGGACATGCACTAAGGAAGGAAAAAGAGAAGACTGTTGTAATACCACTAATTTAGATTACATTGAGAATGAAATGAAGGAAAATATATAAAAATGAAACATATAGAGATATTGCAAGAAACACAAAGATACGATAATAAAAAATTTGTATTAATGAACGAAATGTATGGGAAGTGTAAAATGCAGAGTGAAATGAACTCACCAGAATTGTGGTAGCTTATCTCTGAGAAGAGATGTGATGGTTATTCACATTCACAAGAATATGTTTACAATGAGGCTCAAAAGGATTTTTTAACACAAATCATTAATGAGAAAACCCTAAACACCCAAAAACCTAACCCCATAATATGAAACACCAAAATATTTTTCTTCCCCGATGGGGGTAGTTGATACGTAAAATTTCAGAAGGTGTAACTTTGGCATATGATCCCTGTTTGGGAGGAAACTCTTCAAGGATTATAAACAAACTTTGGAGTCAAAGCTAGGGAGTGTAAAATTCTAGTGACATGAAAGTTATCTAGGACCCCCCTCTAACACAAGGGATAAAAATGAGGTCACGTGATGAAAGATAGCAAAGATAACCCCTCCAAAGATGGACCAAGAGTAGTGGGGAATGCATATTAAGGATCTGTCGTGGGATATTATCATTTTCATTTTCTTACAGAGCTTCGTGAACCTCAAATCCATTCAAGATCCTCAATTATCTTCCGGGCCACTTGCTTTCGATACCCTCAGTTTGTTTCAGAATCGTTATCCTACTCATTGCGGTCCACCTGACTATCAACTGTACCCACCTAGTGACTATTTGCGAGATGGAAACTTAGTTGCCTTTATTCTAGAGAATTACACAGGTGATTGTGGGGTTATACCATGGTACCTAGGGTAGAGGTCGGGCCATGCTTTATAGAGTATACCTAGAGGGTGCTTCCATGCTCGAGTTGCACTTGCATCGGTAAGTTTCTCTAGTGTTGGTTGGTGTAATTGCTCTTCCAACTAGATAGTGTTTTTCTTGCTTTATCTTATAGGAATGTTTATAGTGTGTTCTTAGTTTTACATGATATTTAAATCTTTACTATGTTGTTGATCTTTTCACAAGGTGGAAGAACAAGAGCTCAGTCAGTCATGAAGGCTTCAAGGCCTATTGTCGGTTACATTGGAGCCACCACCGCCATCGTTACGGTGAAAAATTGACCAGCAAGGGTCATTTGAAGCCACTGGGCCACAATAGACTATGCCCAAGCCATCCCCGAGAGGAGATTACTCAAATTCAGAGGAGCTCACTATTTCATACCTTGTAGCATAAGCTCTTGGGTCGGTTAATCCTCTAATCACTGAACTCTCGACGCCAATCTTGGTACAAGTTATCCCTTCAAGGGTAACACCTCATGAGTGTTAGATAGTCTTACAAGAAGCTATGGAAGAAAATGTTGCTACTTTGTCAGGGAGTCCTCACACTTGCTCAATGACTACCACCACAAGAGGTATTTCACCTCCTAACCCACCCTCGTCGGTTCGTACCACAATGGTCTTGAACACATCTACTTCGGTCAATGGTTCAATTCTGTCATTGACGATGACCACTTCTTATTTCATACAGAGTGTGACAGGCCCTCCATTTTCATATGGAATGCCTAACTTTGATACAAAATCTGTCCTTACCTAGTCCACCCTAAAAAACATGGGTCTAGGGGCAGGGATCTCAAATGATCCCTTGCAAGGGTCCATGGGGGCCACCTCAGCCTCCTATAACATTATCCCTTATGGTGGGGGTCATATACCTCCTTTGTCCCCCTTGCTCGGCGGTGCTTTCTAGCCACCCGTCTGGCCGAACATGAACTACAACTTGTTTGGAGTAGGTAGTATAGGACCTTCTTCTTACACCATGCTGGTGGGATCCATGTCATTCTTTTTTTTTGACACGTTTGGTAATAATTCCTTTCCGTTAGCTACCATATCGTTCGGGGGTAACCCTAGTTTTGGACAGCAGAATCCTATGCAGGGTACTATTCCTACACAGGGGGAAAGTATAGGAGTTTTCTTTTTATAAGGACTTTGGAATCCTATGCAGGGATAAGTTCCCTCGTCATGGATGTTGACTAGGGGAAACCCCTTCCATGGTCAATGGAACCCCGGGAAAGGCTCAATACCTATTCTCATCGGATTGGCAAGGGGAAACCCTTTCCATAATATTTAGAACACAAAGAAAGGAGCAATCCCCACCTAGCCTTTGACATACAATTTTGGGAATTAGTCGATGATGTCCTAGCAAACATAGTTTTTATATGCTGGTCAAGGCCATGGTATCTACTAGAACCCCAGACAACAACCCAAATTTTCTTGACAACCTAGTTCCATTCAAACTCCAGGATCCTTTTTTCCTGTACATAGTACCAAGCCCAAACTATTATTTCTAGCAATGTTACATCTTCCAGAATTGTCAAGGTTGCTTAACGATATTATTTTTCATGATCTGCATTGGCCCCCCATGTTGATTAAGTTTCCCTCAAACATTCCTAAATTCGAAGGAAAGCCTGACGAAGACCCAGGTGATCACGTGATGACTTTCCACCTATGGTACTTATCAATCTCATTGTGATATGACTCAATACAGTTGTGCCTATTTCAACACACTCTTATCGGGGGTGTCGCAAAGTGGTAAATCGAGCTTGACCGCTCAAGATACTCTTACTTTAGTGATTTGGCGATGGTTTTCCTAAATCATTTCCAAATACCCATGAGATACGATGTCGACACTGAATTATTGGCCAAATTTGAGTAGACTAAGGCCGATCATAGCTCGAATCACATCCAAGAATGGAGGCATCGGAAGAGTTTGATTAAGGTACAGGTCCTACCATATTTCCTGCTGGAGTGGTTCCTAAAGTCTTTGGTACCTCAGTTATCCAAGGAGGTTGTGACTTCGGGAGTGTTTTCAGAGCAAGAGGTGATAATGAGAGCACAATAACTCGAACTGATACACTCTCAATATAGCTTACTCTATGAGATTTTTCGAGATGTGCCATAGTCCATCCTTGACAAGGCCAATGAAAATTATGGACCACATGTTGATGGTATAGTTGTTTCATCACAAGTGAAGTCCAATGATCAGTTGTCGAATCAATTGCATCAATTGTCAATACAACAAACATTGACCAGCCATACCTATGGTTCAGTTGTTCCCCCTACCCAAACATTGGATGTACACAGTGTGTAGTCGATGAACCCAAAGTCCAACCAGCAGCCTAACGGAAAGAAAAAACAACAAAACAAGAAGGGTAAGGGGGATAAGAAACCCAACAACAATGTTGGTGGGGGAAACATAGAGAAGAGAAATTAGAATTATCTATGTAACCTTTTCATGGAGGACCACCCAACTCACCTGTGACCTCAACTTGTGGAGGACTAGAAGTTATTGGTGCAACAACATCTTGTTGTGTTAAATAACCCATTTCCACATGGGAAAAATATGACTCAAGCCTCTTCGATCACGGATGGGGGCAGTCAGGGACCCCCCGCGTCTTCTATTAATCCCTCTGTCATGAAATTTTATATGATGAAAGGTGATTCTTATATAGAAACTAGGGCACACGATTATAGAATGCCAGAATATGCTAAAAAGGGTAAAGAAGTTGTAAACCCATTGGTTCCTCTCCAGATTGATAATACGATGGGAGGAATAATGACACTCATCCTGAAAGGGGCATTCAAGAAAGATTCTCATAATCTGAACATGAGGGCCACCCAAAATTACTCTATGGTGGAGGATTTTTCACAAACCCCTTGTGCAATGTCTACATTGGAAGTCCTCTAGAGCTGCCCTTGGAATAGAAAGTCTCTGTTATCTACCTTGTGATCCGAAAAGACATGTAATCTGACAATGATCATTCTTGATATGACTAACTTGAAACCTCATCTCCCATGCCACATTACATTTCAAATAGTAGTGGCTTACACCACAAATTTTTTTACCTAAAATATTTTTTGTACAGTGGTTGATGAGGGTGCCTCGACTTTTGTGATGTCATTGTCGTGTTGAAAGGCCATTGGCCAACCTATTTTTTCTCCTTCACCTACTCTTCTTACTAATTTCAATGGTCATTCTTTCAAACCACATGGAATAATCCCTTCTTTCCCCATGTAGTTAGGAGGGAATATCGTATGTGTCGAAGTTGAAGTTCTCGATGCACCTCTCAACTACAACCTTCTGTTAGGAAGGAGTTGGAATTATGTTATGCAAGTAGTGGTTGCCACAATTTTTCAAGTCTTGTTGTTTCCACACGAGGTTCGAATCATAACCATTGACCAATTGTCCTTCTCTAGGCCTGACCCTTCATTGGGGGCATCCACGGTCCCGATGATTGATAATCCTTAGCCCGACATCTTCAATGTAAGGGTTGGTTTGTGCCCACATTTGATGGGTACTTTCAATTACTCTCCTCCTTCCGACGATATCAAGCTTATATCGGCTGCCCCCGACCAGCCTAAGGTTAAAATATTTCAAGTGTCTTTGTTCTGAACAAATTACTTTAATGATCCGCGGACTCTTCCTTCCCCATTAGCTTCGATGGAAGGGATAGGGGATCCTGGCATGGACATGCCCTTGTCTGTGGCAGAAGTTGCATACAGTATTGTCTAGTAAGCTTTGAACAACCCCAATCTGACTCCCACATAGGAGTTAGATCCAGTTTTCAATCCTATTTGGGATCAATGTTCCCTCGCCACTACAAACTCTTTAGAATTATTCTTTCCCTTTGATGAGGTGATTATAGAGGCACTGGTTGGTCTATAAAGACCCTGTGATGATCTCCATCATAGATCTTATTTCTTCCTAGAGTTAAAAAGAATAGAGGTAAGTGAATTCATGTTGACTCTGACTACAAACAAGTCTTATCATGTTAATCCTCTGGCTATGCACGCATTTTACGCAGTGGATAATATGGAAAGCATCGCTGAAATGATGCCTATAGATATATCTAGAACCCATGGCATCATGGAGAATATTTTCATCAGAGCGGACTGCTCCCCCAAAGATATTTGAATCTACACAAATTTATTTAAGGAATTAGACAATTTTTTTCCCTGGTCATACGAGGAAATGCTAGGAATCGATCCAAGAATCATTGAACATGAGATAACGACTTATCCTAACGCCAAGCCAGTCCGATAGAATCTTTGTCTAGTGAATCCTTGGAAAGTGGTAGCTATTAAGGATGAAGTAGAAAAACTGGTCAAAGTCGGTTTCATCTACCGCGTTCATTTGACTCAATGGGTGTCAAATATCATTCCGGTCAACACAAAATAGGGTACAATTTGAGTGTGCATGGACTTTTGTGACTTGAACAAGGCTTGTACAAAGAATAATTTCCCCACCCCATTCATTGATCAGATTATCGATGAATGCATAAGCTGTAAGGTCTTTTCATTCATGGATGGTTTTTCAGGATATAACTAGATTCAAATCAAACCTAAAGACCAACATAAAATAACTTTTACCAATCCATGGGGCACATTTTCTTATTGTAGTATGTCCTTTGGCATGAATAATGTTGGAGGCACTTTTCAACGGGCCATTTCTTTTTCTTTCCATGACCTTAGACATATAGTCGAGGCTTATCTTGATGATCTAGAATCATGATCTCACAAGAGAGTTGATCATCCCACACACCTTCGACTAATCTTTGAACAATGTCACTACTATGGGATTCGCTTGAATCCTAACAAGCTCAGTTTCTGTGTGATGTCGGGTTGTCTTCTAGTTTACATAGTTTCGACAATAGGGATCATGGTCGATCCTCTTAAGTTTGAGGGAATAGTTCAGTTGCCTCCCCCATGCACAGTTCCTCATCTAGAGCCTACAGGGAAAAATGAACTTTCTTCGGCGTTTTATCACAAACTATGTCGATATCACTAAAGGGTTCATTTTTTTACTAAAAAAGGGATTCCCTTTATGTTGGGACGAAGCCACTCAATTCTCTTTTGAATCATTGAAACGTTCCCTTATGTCTTCCCCTCTACTTTGGCCTCCCAATTACAATAAATATTTCTTATTGTACTTGGCCACTACAAAGTTTACCATCGTTATGGTCTTGGTTCAAGAGGACTATATTCTTGAAGACTATGTGATTTATTACCTAAGCCGAGGCTTGGATGGGCCAGGACTCAATTATTCCCATGTTGAGTAGATTATGTTGGCAACAATGCATGTTGTCCAACAATTTCGTCATTATAGCCTTCTTCGCAAGACCACCCATTTTCATTGTGAATCCATTTCAATATGTGTTGACATGACACATCATTGGCGGAAATATCAGTAGATGGATTGTTATATTCCAGGAATTTGACTTGGATTTTTTTTCTGTGAAATCCAAAAAGCCGTTGGTCTTTGCGGAAATTATTTTAGAACTTTCGATCGAATCAGGTGATGTCACACCTAAAGAATATCCTATTAAAGGAGATATTTTTCTGATCTCATCTTCGGACTGCTGGTATAGAGATATAATAGTCTATATCTAGACTTTGAAGTTCCCTACTTCTGCTTCTTGCGATGAGCATTGACGAATTTTCCATTAGGCATGAAACTATATCATACTCAATGACACTTTGTATCGTCAAGGTGTAGATTGTGTTATTTTCTGGTGCCTTGTACACAAATAAGTGGAACTCATTCTTAATGACTACCACACTAGAGAATATGTTGGTTATTTTTTTAAGTTGGAAATAACCTAAAAGATTCTAACAGTTGGTTAATTTTGGCTTATGTTAATCAAGGATTACGTTGAGTTGGTCAGGAAATTCCACCTGTGTTAGATCTTCTCTCAGAAGATGAGGGTACATCCCGCTCTCATGTTTCCCATCATTTTCATTGGTCCCTTCACCAAATGGGGGATTGAATTGACTATATTCCACCCAGCCTCAGCAGGGGGCATCGTTATATCATCGTAGTAGTAGACTACTTCACAAAGTGGGTCGAGGATATGCCAATGTTCAATAATGATGGTGAAACAACAACTCTCTTCATTTTCTACCAGATAGTAGAAAATTTTGGCATCCCAAAGGAGATTGTCATTGACCATGGCAATCACTTCCAAAAACAAATGATGTCTTAGTGAACATCAAAGCTTTGGTTGAGGAAAGAACATTTGTCACCCTACTACCCACAAGTGAATGGTCAGGTGGAAGCTGTGAATAATTACCTCAAGCCTATTCTGCAACAAATGATCAATTATGCCAAGTCAAATTCACATTTGATGTTGTACTCGGCGTTATGGACCTACTGAACATCTGTAAAGAATGCCACCAGTTTTTCATCTTTTCAACTCGTTTATGGGATGGAAGCAGTATTTCCTATAGATTGTGAGATCATGTCTTTAAAGTTGGCATTAGAGTTATTTCCATACACTTCATTGCTTGAGGAACACCTATTATATATCTATCATCTCTATGAGCAACTCCGTGATGTAGCCTTGGCCAATGAGGCTCACAAGCAACAAGTCAAGTGTCAATATGATTGATTTGTTCTTCATCATATTTTCTCTAAAGGTGACCTTGTACTAGTCTATGAACAAGATAAGGATCCCCTGTTATGCAGACCCCCCCTCCTATCCTAAGGGATATGTGACCTCCTAGTATAAGATCGATCAAGAACCTAAGTTTGACTGACTCTTTAGCCCCTCAAGAACCTCAAATTCACTTATCAGGCCCTCTTTCCCTTAGAGTACATTTTATATGGAAACCCACTATGTGTCGTGATTTCATAGTTCCCAACTTCTACATGTGATCCTCTCAGACTCTATCGACTCTGGAAATATCAACAGGAGCCTAACGCATGTTATTCCCTCGATTCTCCTTCACTGATGTGACCCTTCACTGTGACCATGGGCCAATCTTTCAAGTAGGTCAGGATTTCGTGTTTCATGACTTCGCATCTCATATCCCTCTAGAAAATTAATGGTCTAGATCTCTCCTCAATCCAATAGCTCAGATCATATCATGTATCACGATTTCTTGCAACTCTTGCCTTTGACTTCCCGAGGCATGAAATCCCGACCAGGTCAAATCGACAGTTCAAATCCCTCTTTCGATCAATGACTATGAACGTTTTTTGATTTTACACTTCGCGAGTTCTTGTATCTTAACCTTTGACTTCTTCAAGTCACAAGTTAGTGAAATTCCAAACTCACACCATGCATCCTCCTTGATGATAGATGGTTCATATCTTTTCCGCGTTTCATGACTTTTTTCCTCCTGTGTGCTTTCAAATATTTAAATTTAGTGCACTTTACCTTGGTCGAATGGCCACGATCCATTTACACTCAGATTGAATAGCTGAGATATTCCTTCCTCTATGCTTTCTCCTCATTTCCTAGACATTGATCATACGATCCAAACATTTCCCTCTGAGCTCAATCTTTCTTCAAACTTAGAAGATTTTTCGAAGAGATTTAAAGGTTTTGAACTTTTTCCTTCCTGCGAGTCCACTTCTTGGATCTTGTTCACACTTCTTGGAAAGTATTATTCCTCCTAATATTTATATTCTCAAATATTTGATCTCCCAAGCACTTCTTCATTTTCTGGGAAATTTGTCAAACTCAAATCCAAAGATTCTTGAAAAGAATCCTTTCTCATATTCCTGGCATTCATCGGATCTCATTCTTTGACTTATTTACGGAGTCGCTTTGACTCTTCATTGAATTCTAGTTCTGTGCACTCTCTGCAACAAATATTTACACAATATTTGAGTTCTTGTGATGACTGTGTGCACCCTGCGATAGTCGCTTTTCGCTTCTTGCAAAGAAAAGCTTATGTTATTTCTTCTGAGCTTTATGAGTCGAAACATACCCTGTCAATGCACTACTTGCAGACTTTGTGCAGACCTTGCTGTAAATTTGTTGACCTGCACAAAATAGATCTAGCTAAACAATGATACACACATTTGTAGAGAGAAATGGAAAATAAGAAGAAGGAGAGAAAGAATGGAAAGAATTCTCATTAACTGTTGTGAATAATGAATAATTTACACATGATATACTCTGTATAACTCAATGAGTTCGAATTGAGGTGAACCAAGTCACCATAGTGGTGATCTAGAGTGATCTGGACACACACCAACAGTTACAGGAGTGAACTGCCACCTATTCTAGTCTCTCAGGTAGTTACGGGAGTGAACTGCCACCTAGTTGAGTTAACTAGTCAACTAGTCTTTAGTTAACTGATTGAACATAAAGTATTGAGGAGTTAAATTAAGGAATCAAGGATAATGCACCACTTTGGTGATGATACCAAGGTAATGTCAAATTAGCATGGTGATGATCCCAATGTTGCATGGTGATGATCCCAATGCAACATCTAAACTCAACTCAACTAGTCAAACTAAAGTGTGAACTGAAAGAGAATATTCTCCAAGTGGAATATTCTCTCCTAAAATATAGGAGACTGGATAATGACCAATAAACAAATAAAAAACTTAGGAAAAAGAAATCCTAGGTGCGTGTGAAGTAACTCCAACACCCCCCCTGAACATCACTATGCTAAAAATAAATATTGGGTCCTGGCAATGAGGCCATGTTAGGTACCCAAGTACAAAAGATACACTGAAAACAAAGTGAGGAAAGAGGGAAAACCTCATGGGAAAACCCTCCCCTCAAGGTACAATGTATGTAAAAATAATAACTACATTTTCTAGGCAACTGTGTCCTTCACTCCAAGATGACCTCACAGAGAATGGAATTTATGCTCAGTGAAGGTCTTGGTGAAAATTTCGGCCATCTATTCTGCTGAAGGACAGAATTGTAAGTCGATGATCCCCTTATGTACTAAGTCCTGGATGTAGTGCATGTGGATCTCAATGTGCTTCGCCTGCTGCCTCTGAACTAGATCTCTGCAGAACTTCAGAGTGCTTTGGTTGTCACACTAGATGATGATTGACCGATGAAACTGAATGCCCAACTTAGTGAGAAAATGTTGTAGCCACATAGCCTGAATGGTCATGCTAACTACCCCTCTGTACTCTGCCTCGGCTGAAGATAGAGAAATGGCAACTTACTTCTTTCTTGACCAACAGATAGGCCTGGAACCAAGACTGAGTGAGTAACCAGATGTGGACTTGTAATCAATGCTATCGCCAGCCCAATCAGAATCAGTAAACCCAATGAGATCTAATGTAGAGTCTGCTGTATAATGAATCCCAAAGGTGATGGTGCCCTATACATATCGAAGGATACACTTTGCAGCTTTCCAATGTAGCTCATGTAGCTCCTGCATGAACCTAGAAACTGTGCCAACTACATATGAGAGGTCTTGTCTGGAGAGTGTGAGATACAAAAATCTCCCCACTAGCTGTCTGTATAGTGTTTTGTTAACCAGTGGAGTCTCCCCGCCATCCTCAAGTTTGACTCCTGATAGGAAAGGAGTCAGAGCAGACTTGCAGTCTGTCATGTGAAATCTCTCAAGGAGATCTTGTGCATACTTGGCTTGAGACAGTTTGATTCCTAACGCATCCTCACTGATCTCAATTCCAAGGAAGAAGTGTAGTGGACCCATGTCCATCATCAAAATCCTGTCATGAAGAATCCTCTTGACTGCAACTATCACTAAAGTCAAGCAACCGGTGATCAACAAATCATTGACATACAGAACTAAAAGTATAAGTGAATCAGTCATCCTGAGCATGTATACATTCGGGTCTAATTTACAACGTACAAAGTTCTATGACAATAGGTAGGAGACCATATTGGCATAACATGCCCTCGGAGCCTACTTGAGGCCATAAAGTGACTTCTTCAGTCGACAGACCAAAGATGAGTCCTGCATGAATCCTTGGGGCTGCTCCATGTAGATCTCCTCAGAGAGATCACCGTGAAGAAATGCATTGTTCACATTCATCTGATGGACTTCCCATCCCTTGACTGCCACAATGGCAAGGGCCAATCGAATGGAATCCATCTTCTCTACTGGAGTGAATGTCTCATCATAGTCAATACCATGAACATGTTGAAAGCCTTTGGCGACAAGCCTAGCTTTGTATCTGTTGATCTGTCCATTTGTTGTGCTCTTGGTCTTGTAGACCCATATACACCTGACAAGTTTCCTCCCAGAAGGAAGGGGAACCAGATCCCAAGTATGGTTCTCGAGGAGGGATTTGTACTCCTCCTGCATGGCAGATTCCCAAAAGGGATTTCCAGCAGCCTCACCATAAGACTGTGGATCTGAATACTAAACTAAGAAAATATGTCTAGAAGGCAATGGTTCAGTGGTAGTGAGTGAAATAGGAGGCTCCTCGAAATCAGATTGAGTCCTCCTAGTATCAACTGGATCACCAACGAGATCCCCTGCATCCTAAATAATAGTATGTGCCCACTTGGGCCTCTTCTCTGGCTCTGCAACTGCATTTGGATGCTCTGACTCTACATCTGACTGTACTAACTCTGAATCTGAATCATCTGAGTCCTCTGAATTAGAACTCTCATCTGAAGAAGATTCATCATGTGAATTATCATCATCTCAGATAGGTGGAAGAGTGAAGGTGTGTGCATGCGACTGTTGAGGTACATGCGAGACACTTTCCTTGAATTGGACACTATGCTCAATGATGAGTGGGTCTGAGGAAAAATCAATAATCCAATATCCCTTCACACCGTCGGGGTATCCAACAAAAATTAATTCAGTGCTCTGTTGATGAAGTGCCTTCCTCTTTTTAGAGGGAATCTGGGCCCATGCACATGAACCAAAAATGCGAAAGAGGGTCACTTCCGGTTTGAGGCCGCTCCAAGCCTCGTAGGGGGTCTTATCCTTTATAGATCTATGAGGAGATCTGTTTTGGATGTATGTTGCACAGTTAAGTTCTTCGGCCCATAGTCTCTGTGGTAGTGACTTTGCATGCAACATGCAACATGCCATCTCCATTAGAGATCTATTTTTCCGCTCGGCTACTCCATTTTTTCGTGGAGTGTAGGGAACTATATGTTGCAATTGAATCCCTGCCTCATGGAAAATATTATGAATCTCATGATTCACATAGTATCCCCCATTATTATTTAGGAGGACTTTGATCTTCCTTTTGGACTGTGTCTCAACCAAAGCTTTGAAATCTTTGAGGTGTTGAAAGACCTCAGATTTTTGACTGAGAAAGTAGATCCAAGTAAAACGTGAGAAATCATCAACAAAAATTAGAACAAAGCTCACTTTTCTGATCTATGGATGCGGAAAAGGACCCATGAGGTCACTGTGGATCATATCTAAAGGTGCAGAAGCTCACTGAGAATTTCCTTTGTCGAATTTCTCTTGAGGGTGTTTTCCGAGAACACATCCCTCACATACTCCCTTGGAGAAATGGATGTTTGGTAGACCATCAAGTAATATGTTCTTGCTAAGCTATTGCATGTATCTAAAATTAAAATGTCCAAACCTTTTGTGCCATATCGTACTACTTTGATCAGCATGAGTAAGCAGTAAAGCGGAATCAGGTTCAATGAATTTAGAAAATGTGTACAATCTAGACTGATGATTTACCTCACCGGTAGAAACCTTGGAGTTGGTTTTCATGTCGTAGATTTCCATGACATTTGGTGTGAATATGAATCTCTTTCTGGTGCCGGAATTCATCATTTGATACATAGAGAGAAGGTTGACAGAAATCTTGGGAACATGCAACACATTCTTGAAGCTTCCGTTGATGAGTTCAATCCTTCCTTTGTCAGTGACTTCGACAGAAGAGTTGTCCCCCATTAGAATAGGAGGACCTTTCCATGCATTCAAAGAAGAATAGACTTCTTTTGAGGCATCCATGTGATGTTATTCTCCTGAATCTACGATCCAAGCATCGGGACAAGAGTTGATTGCAATCAAGGCATGGCTAGAATTGTCTTTCTTGGAATTCAGATCTTCTTGCTTCTTCTTCTTTGCACTCTCCGGGATGCAATATCCAAGGTTGTTTTTATGAAGTATCTGAGACATAAAATCTATTTGTTTTTGCATGCATGAAGATTTTGAATGGAATCCTTTGTGACATTATGTGCATTTCTCTTCTTTTCTTCCTTTTTCTCCTTTGGATCCAGAGGCATCAGTGAAGGGTTTTGTGTACCCTTCCTTCTTTGTATGTGCATGATATTTACTCTTATATTTAGATTTAGATTTCTGATATTTATGGCTTCCATCATTCACAGTGAGTGCATGCACCCTTGGGCCTTTGATTGCGCCCATGTTGATGATCTTGGTTTGCTCTTGTGTCAGGGATTCGATAAAGTCCTCAAGAGAAGGCATCTTCCAGGTGGATCCAGAGTTGAATATGACAGTATGAAATGTGGATATGAATATATAGAATTCATATCCAAGCTTGGAGAGAATGGTGAGAACCATTTGTTTCTCCTCCTTCGATTTATCAACCCCACAATCTTTGAGTTGCGACAGTAAATCCTTGAACTTTGTAAATAAATCTTGGAAATTCTCAAAGATTTTTGGATCCAATGTGAGCAGCTCCACCTCCATCATGTGTCCCATCATATCATCCTATTTTCCAAATATCCCTTCCAATATGGTACAAGCTTCATTGGGAGTCTTACAGGAAGATATATGAAAAAGGAGATCGGGAGAAATAAGACTGCAAATTGTTCTGAGTGCCTCATCCATGCGATTTAAGTACTTGTATTTTTCTATGGATGATGTCGGTTCTGTATCTATATTCATGGTTAACCTATAAAACCCTCTGGATTGGATATGTATGGCTATTTTCTCCTTCCATGCAAAATAGTTGTAAGGTGTAAGAATTCCATCTTTCCGCTGTCTTCAATCTTCGGTACTTGCAAAAAAATTTGGTGTAGATTTTATTAGCACTCCATTGGCTCTGATACCATGTAAATGTGTTAAACTACACAAAATATATATAGCTAAACAATGATACACACATTTGCAGAGAGAATTGGAAAAGAATAAGAAGGAGAGAAAGAATGGAAAGAATTCCCATTAACCGTTGTGAATAATGAATAATTTACACATGATATACTATGTATAACTCAATGATTTCGACTTGAGTTGAACCAAGTTTCCATAGTGGTGGTATAGAGTGATATGGACACACACCAGTAGTTACGGGAGTGAACTGCCACCTATTCTAGTCTCTTAGATAGTTACGAGAGTGAACTACCACCTAGTTGAGTTAACTAGTCAACTAGTCTTCAGTTAGCTAACTGAACATAAAGTATTGAGGAGTTAAATTAAGGAATCAAGGCTAATGCACCACTTTGGTGATGATACCAAGGTAAGGTTGAATTATTATGGTGATGATCCCAATGCAACATCTAAACTCAACTCAACTAGTCAAATTGAAGTGTGAATTGAAAGAGAATATTCCCAGGTGGAATATTCTCTCCTTAAAATATAGGAGACTGGATAATGACTAATAAACAAATAAAAACGTTAGGAAAAATAAATCCTAGGTGTGTGTAAAGTAACTCCAAGAATTGCATCTCTCATGAAGAAAGGAGAATTAAATTCTATGCAAACATTTCAAAGCTACATACACTCGTAGCAAGAATCATTCTTTCTTGAAACAAACAACAATAATAGAGTATCGTGGAAAACAACAATCTCACACATTTGGATCAATTTTCCTCAGTTATCTTCATTTAGAATCAAGAAAATGGTTACATTAAAATTCAAAGGAACAAATACTATTCACAAATCCTACTTTCTCATAAATATCGTAACCCCCCTTTTGGGTGTACAAAACCTCTCTTTATACAAAAGGAAACAAACAAATAAACTAACTTCTATTTGATTGTGGTTACATCAAGATTAGGGTTAAAATCCCATGTCACACATGCTCATTTTGTCTCCATGTGCATGATCTTTCCTCTTTTGTTTTCTATCAGCTTCAAAAGATTGCAGTACCGGTCAGCGTTCAAGATTATGAATTGGTCCTCAGGTGTTGAGTTGTCTTGCCACATGTACTTACTGATGATGCTCCTGCATCATACTCCCCCTAGAAAAAAATTGATGGAATCCTGTCCATGAGATCCTGTACTGACCTTCCATGCTTCTGGATATCAAATTCACTCTCCTAGTTGGCATATTCTATTGGGTCTCCCTTCCACTTGACTAGATATTCAAAATAGGTCTTCCTCTTGGTCTTCTTACCAATCCTGTGATCAACGATCTCTTCCATCTGTGGTTTTTCTACTATAGGAATTTGTTTCTCCTATTGAATATTCTCTTGATCTATTGATCCAACTATTTCATCCTTCCTTTAAGGATATAGGTTTGACACGTTGAATATGGGCAATATGCCCACATCATCTGGCAACTCAGTTTCATAGGCGGTTGCATCAAAATTCCTCAATATCTTACATGGTCCTATATTATTCATATTTATCTTGTTATATGTCCCCCTAGGGAACATTTCCTTCCTGAGATGTGCCAAAACTTGATATCCAACTTCAAATTTCATTTCTCTGCAATGTTGATCAGCTCTGCACTTATACTCTTGGCTAGAACTCTGCAATTTATCCTTGATCTAGCTATGGATCTTCTGCATTTTTGCAGCAAAATATTCTTCCACAGTGCTTCTGATCTCACTATGTTCCAAGTCTCTCAACTCAAACACTCCCTAGGGTTTCATTCCATACAATATTTGGAACAGGATCTTCCAAGTGCTCCTGTTTGGTGAGTCTTTGTATGCAAATTATGCTTCTGGTAGAATCCAGTCCCACTGATTATGGTGCTCGGTGACCAGACTCCTGAAAAAGTTCCCCAAACTTATGTTTACCACCTGAGTTTGTCCATATTTTTGAGGGTGATAAGATGAGGTAAAGGAAAAATCTGTTCGCAACTTCTTCCACGGTGCTATCCAAAAATGACCAACAAATTTGGTGTCTCTGTCTGAGACAATGCTTCTGGGTATGCCGTGAAGTCTTACAACTTCCTTGAAAAATAGATTTGCAACATGCATTGCATCATTGGTCTTATGACATGGGATAAAGTGTGACATATTTGAAAATCCATCCCCCACCACAAATATGTTAGAAAAATAGGACTGTGGAGAAATAAAATAAAACAAATGTGGAAACAAAACACAGATTTACGTGGTTCACCAGATAAATTGCCAGGTCCTTCCTTTATTATTATCTAGCATATGAAGGGATACAACCTATAACAAACCCGATATAAATTCCTCTTCTTTCTCTCACAGTGTCCTATCTCAGAATACAATATTCACCATCATCCATAGCTGCAATACATTTCCCTCATAAAAGAGGGTTGGCTTCTAGGGAAAAAAACCTAACATAATATCTACCATTACATCTGCAACCTTATAATGAACGATCCAGATTTACAATGAAATTACAATATACATTTACAAGGCAATTTTTCCTTCAGGGGCTTCGCCCCCTAACCCCTGCTAGGGGCCCACTTTCCCCCAGACCCCCCAACCAGGGAGATAGCGCCCCCAGACCCCGCAGAGGGGGTACCCCTCCTTTTCACTCCCCCTGTGTGGAAGAGTGTACATACTTCTGGGGTGTAAATACTTCATGGGGTATAAACAGGGCTGAAAGTAAAAGACCTCTGAATCATGAAGATAATCAGGCTCCACAACCAACAATCTCCCACTTGGAGACTGATCTCAACAACTCCATCGTTGTTGTATATGCTGGACTCTGAAACTTCTTGGACCTGGAAAATTTCTCATCTTGATCTTCATTCCTGAAGACCAACTGAAACTAAGAAGGAACTCAATTTCTCCCTGGTTACTCCCTTTGTTAATATGTCTACAGGATTCTAGCTAGTGTGTATATTTTCCAACTTCAAATGTCCATATTCTAAGGTGGATCGTATGAAGTGGTACCTCAAATGTATATGCTTAGTCTTCGAATGGAAGGATGATTTATTTTCAATATGAATGACACTCTCACTATCACAGTACAACCTGTTATTCTCCTACTTCATTCCCAATTCCTCCATAAACCTCTGTAACCAAATCATCTCTTTACTAGCCTCTGTAGTAGTAACATACTCTGCCTCTATTGTTGAAAGTGCAACAACATTTTGCAGTTTTGAAATCCAACCTACTGTTGTTCCACCTATAGTAAACACATACCCTGTGGTACTCCTCATGCTATCTTTATCACCTACCATATCTGAATCAACATATCCTTGTAGAACCATTTCTGAACCTCCAAAACATAATTCATGATTAGAAGTACCTCTCAAGTATATGAGAATCCACTTTACGACCTCCCAATGTTCTTTAACTGGATTGTTTATATATATGCTCACATAAGATTGAAGTGTCTCATATCAAATCATAGTTGGAGTATTTTCTCTTAGTCTCATTCAGCTTCTCACTAAAGTAAGCAACAAGTCTATTGTCCTGGCTCAAAACTCCTCCAATCGCAACTCCACTTGCATCACACCTCACCTGAAACTTCTCAAAATTTGGCAAGACCAGGATTGGTTGCTCCGTTACTTTCTCCTTCAGTGTATTGAAGCTCTTCTCAGGCTCCTCTGTTCATTTAAAAGACTTGTGCATTTTTTTCACTGTATCCATCATTGGTGCACAAATTCCACTGAAACCTCTGATGAACTTCCTGTAGAAATTCACTAATCCATGGAATCTCCTTACCTCAAACATATTCCTTGGTGATGGCCATTCTTTGATTGCTTTCACCTTCTCTAGGTCCATCTTCAATTCATTTGAAGAGATCACAAAACCCAAGTAAATGAGTTATGTCTTTATAAAAGAGGACTTCTTCAGGTTTATCAATAGCTTCTCCTGCTATAGTATCCTCATCACTAGTGTCAGGTGCCTCAAATGCTCCTCTTTAGTCTTGCTAAAAATCAATATATCATCTAGATACACAACCACAAACTTTCCAATAAAATATTTTAGTATTTCATTCATCAACCTCATAAAAGTACTCAAGGCATTGGTGAAGCCAAATGGCATAACAAGCCACTCATAAAAACCTTCATTTGTCTTAAAGGTTGTCTTCCACTCATCACCTTCTCTCATTTTGATATGGTGATATCAACTTTTCAAATATATCTTAGAAAATAAATTTTCCCCACTTAATCAGTCCATCAAATCATCTATTCTTGGAAAAGGGAATCTATACCTGATAGTGATCTTGTTGACGGCTCTTGAGTCTCTACACATTCTCCATCCTCCATATCTATTTGGACTCAACACAGTTGGTACTATGCATGGGCTCAAGCTCTCTCTGACCAAACCCTTGTCTAACAATTCCTGGACCTTGTTCTTTACCTCCTCATTCTCTCGAGCTGTCAATTTGTATGTCACTTTGCTTGACAGACTTGCTCCTGGTATCAAATCAATATAATGGATGATACTTCTGATGGGTGGTTATGAGTTAGGAATCTCATCCACCACTATGTCACAAAACTTATCCAACAATTATTGAAATCCTTCAGGCAAATCATCCATCGAAGTACTAGTAAGGAAAACTCTGGGTTTTCTCACCACAACAAACTGCATATCCCATTCTTTCTTAACTTCTTTCAGGAGTTCTTTCCCACTCATGAGAAGTATGCTTGTGTTATCTTCCCCTTTCACTTTCTTCTCGTCTATTGGTAGCAACATGTGTGTCCTACCATTCTTCTCCAAGGTGTATGTATTCTTCCTCCCATCATGAATGACATTCTTGTCAAACTTCCATGGTATTCCCAACAAAATATGGCATACATCCATGGGAATTACATCACATGGAATTTCATCTCTATATCTTTCTATCTTAAATTCAACCAAACATTGTTTAGTTACCATTACTCGGTGTCCTTTATGCAACCATGAGACTTTATATGGCTTTGGGTGTGTAGTTGTCTCCAGCTCCAATTTCTCAACCATTTACGTGGATATTAAGTTATTAGTGCTCCCACTGTCAATTATCACCTTGCATACTATGTCTTTAGTTTTGCAAGATGTCATGAATAGACTGTTCCTTTGTACTAGATTTTTAACTTTTGCCTCTGGTTTTAAGAGAACCTTTCTCATCATCAGGGATGTTCCATCTTCGGCTCCCTCTGCTTCAACATTCCCTCTTTGTGCTTCTAAAATGTGATCTTCTCCTCCCTCTTTCTTCTTCTTGGGGAATTCCCAATACATATGCGCTACATTTCCATAGCCATAACATCTTATTCCTTATCTACCTCTTCCTCTGGAAGAGTTTCTTCCACCACCCTATCTTCCTCGGGAACTTCCACCTCTTTCCAAGTGACTGTATGGATTTTACACCTCTTCTTTTTAATTATAGGTTTTTTCATGAGAAACTCCCTTGCCTTTTTTTGGGGCTGATATTTTACCTCTACTTCATTGCCTTTGTTTTCTAGACAAATTCTCTTCTACCTTCGATGCAAACTGATAAGCATCCTCCACTGTCCTTACTAACCTCATGTTGATTTCATCCTAGATTTCATATCTCAGGCCATTTATATACCTGGCAATATTTTATTCATCCCTCTATCTTTTTCCAGCTCTGATGTTCATCTTGTATAAATATTATGTGTAATCTTTGACTGTCATACCCATCTATCTCAGGTTCTGCAACTTCCTAAATAGATTGATCTGGTAATCATTGGGAATGAATTGATCCTTCAGCTTGACCACCATTCTATCCCAATTATTTTTCTTCTGTTTTCCTCTACTTCATGTTTCAACCTATTGTTCATCCCACCACAGCATTGCATGTCCTTTAAGCCTGGTGAGTCTCACCCTTTTCTCCCCATCAACGTCTTCATAATCAAAATATTTGTCCATGGACCTTATCCAATCCAATAGTTCCTCAGCATCCAAATTGCCTTCATACATTGAGACCTCTATCATGGCTCTAGATCCCAATCTAATGACTACTCTTAGTAAGCGTTCTTCAACAACATGTTCTCCTGCGGCTTCTTTAGATTTTACATCTTCTCTATATTCATTGCTAACGTCTCCAATATCAAGTGCTCTTCTCTGCGCTGCTTCCATCGCTTCTAGCCTTGCATGAATTTCTTGCATCTCTCTTTCTACAACATCATTAGCTAAAGGTGGCTCTCCTAGTCTCCTTGGTGGCATTGTGTTGACCATCTCTCACACAAAGAGTACAAATTCAAGTTATTTTGTCTCCTCTATATCCTTTATCTCCTTCACCTAAAATCTACAGACAAAAATCATCTCTGATACCACTTGACACAGACCCCCCCTCCTATCTTAAGGGCCACGCAACCTCCCAGTCTAGGATTGATCAAGAACCTGAGTCTGAATGACTCTTTGGCCCCTCAAGAACCTCAAATTCACTTACCAGACCCTCTTTTCCTTAGATTGTAGGTTATATGGAAACCTGAGCCCTTCTCCTTAATGCCTTTGGAAACCTTAGCATAATTAGGTGCTAACTCTCCTGGTTAAGATCTTCCTTTAATATGACCAAGGTTGGTACCAGTCGCCTATTCGAAAGGCGCTTCATGATTTCCCAGTTCGCGACTTCTACATGTGAGCCACTCAAACTCTCCTAACTCCTGAAATTTTGACATGAGCCTAGCACATCCTAGTCCTCGGTTCTCCGTCACTGATGTGACCCTTCGCTGTGACCATGGGCCAGTTTTTCAAGCATATCGCAATTTCACGTTTTGCGACTTCATGTCTCATCTCCATCTGGACAATTAATGATCTGGATCTCTCCTCGATCCAACGACTCATATCATATCACGATTTCGCATATCGAAATTTCTTACAACTCTTGCCTCTAACTTCTTGAGTCATGAAATCCTGACCAGGTCAGATCGACAGTCCAGATCCCTCTTTTGATCAACAGATGTGATCATTTTGTGATTTTTCACTTCCCGAGTTCTTTTAGATAAAACTTTTACCTCTTCAAGTCACAAGTCAGTGAAATGTCATGCTCACGCCACACATCCTCCTTGACGATGGACAGTTCAAATCTTTTCAGCATTTTGTGAATTTGTTCCTCCCATGTACTTTCAAAGATTTAAAGTTACTTCACTTTACCTTGGTCCAATGACCACGATCCATTTATGGTTAGACCAAATGGATGAGATATTCCTTCCTCTTCACTTTCTCCTCATTTTTTGGACGCTGATCGGATGGTCCAGACATTTCCCTCTGAGCTCAAGATTTCTTTAGACTTAGAATATTTTTCGAAGAGATTCAAAGGTTTTGACCTTTGTCCTTCCTATGAGTCCACTTCTTGGATCTCTTTTGCACTTCTTGGAAATTTTTACTCCTCCTGAGCTTGATCTTCTCAAAGATTTGATCCCCCAAACAATTCTTTCTTTTCTGGGAAATTCGTCAAACTCAGATCCAAAGATTCTTGAAAATAATCCCTTCTCGTCTTCCTGGCATTCCTCGAATCTCATTCTTCGACTTCTTTACAAAGTCACTTCAACTCTTCATCAAATTCCAGGTCTTTGCACTCTCTACAACAGATCTTTACACAAGATTTGAGTTCTTCCAACTACTATGCGCACCTTGCGGCAGTCTCTTTTCTCTTCCTGCAAATAAAATCTCACGTTATTTCTTTTGAGCTTTATGAGTCTAAACAAACCTTGTCAATGCACTCCTTGTAGACTGTGTGCACACCTTGCACCGCTCATGAAGAAAGGCGAATTAAATTATATGCAAACATTTCAAAGACACATACACTCATAGCAAGATTCATTCATTCTTGAAACAAACAACAATAACAGAGTATCATGGAAAACAACAGTCTCACACATTTGGATCAATTTTCCTCTGCTATCTTCATTCAGAATCAAGAAAATGGTTACAGTAAAATTCAAAGGAACAACTACTGTTGACAAATCCTACCTTCTCATAACTATCGTAACCGCCCTTTTGGGCATACAAAACCTCTCTTTATACAAAAAGAAACAAACAAATAAACTAACTGCTATCTAATTTTGGTTACATCAAGACTAAGTTTAAACTCTCAGGTCACGCATGCTCATTTTGTCTCCACACGTGTGATATTTTTTTATTTTTATTTTCTATCATCTTCAAAAGATTGTAGTACCAGTTAGCATTCAATATTTCAAATTGGCCCTCGGGCGCTGAGTTTTCCTACCACGTGTACTTGCTGACGATGCTCCAGCATCACTCTGGGGGAAGGAAAGTTCAAACCCTTGTGGTTCAGACCTTTCATTATGAAAGAGATCTTAAATAAGGGTGCTTAGCATCTGGTTGAATTTGAGGGAAATGATTTGGCGGAGCTTAGAAATGGGCTCTACCTCAAGAAGCATTACTCATAGGTTGGGCACCTAGGGACTTCTTGTACATATGTATAGTTATTATATAGTTAGTTTTTTTCTTTTTGTTTTATGGATGTGTCGTTATTTATGTTTTCTTTTTCACTATGGAAGATGTCAAGTGAATCATAGGTTTTCTTTGGGTTCGTGAATGATGCTAGCCACAAGTTAGTGAAATGTCATTCTCACGCCACGCTTCCTCCTTGACGATAGACAGTTCAAATATTTTCAACGTTTCATGTCTTTGTTCCTTCTGTGTGCTTTCAAATCTTTAAAGTTACTACACTTTACCTTGGTCAGATGACCATGATCCATTTATGCTCAAACCGAACAGATGAGATCTTCCTTCCTATTCACTTTCTCCTCATTTTCTGGATGCTGATCGGATAGTCCAAAAATTTCCCTCTGAGCTCAAGCTTTCTTGAGACTTAGAATATTTTTCAAAGAGATTCAAAGGTTTCAACCTTTGTCCTTCCCGCGAGTCCACTTCTTGGATCTCATTTGCACCTCTTGGAAAGTGTTACTCCTCCTAAGCTTGATCTTCTCAAAGATTTTATCTCCTGAGCACTTCTTTCTTTTCTGGGAAATTCATCAAACTCAAATCCAAGAAATGGATGGTATTACAACTCAACATATAAAAATAAGAAAATATAAAAACATTGCTAAGTACTAGTATTGAATTTAAAGAGATGGTATGCTTCTAAATGCAATTTTTCCAAATGCAATCTCTACAATTTCAATGAAGTGCAATCTTTCCAAACGTATCAAAATCAATGAAAAGTAATCAAAAGTGAAAATTCCATAAGTACAATGCAAGTAAGAAAATATTTTTGTATTTTCGAAATAAAGAAAAGAAAATGAAAAGAATAAATAAAAACCTCATAGACAGGCCCTACTACAAGAAAAAAGAGAGAAGGAAAGCAGGCTACCAAGAAGAAAATACTCAAACCATTATGCAAGGAAAACCAATGAGAAAGATGACAATAAAGGAATTTGCCCAAAAATTCAACAATAAAAAGGCTTCATATCACTTTGTAGGCACTTAACAATCAGAATAGGGACCCAAGAAGACTCAGAAACCAAAGAAAAATCACCCAACAAACACAAAACTCAACCACCCAGACTTAAGAGATTATGTACGAGACATTTCATGGAGCAAACATGTATATACACTCCCTAGAGACAGACAACTCACATATGTATGCGTATGTCTAGAGAAAAAATGTGTATACCAAGAAAAACTCTGCCAAGGCAAGGTTTAAGCCAAGAAACTTAGATGCAAGGAAAATATAGGTTTTCAAGCCACAAGCGACAAGGAATATCAAGAAAACGGAGAGAAAATCAAGGAGAAAAACACTCAATAATCCAAAAAGGATATCTCCCTAGTGGATTCACCAATTTTGTTAGGAGGAAAATATATCTATGTCTAGGGGTAAACCAAAACAGATGGAACGACACCCAGAAATCAACTCTAATATCAAGTATGTTATATAAATGAAATTCTAACAAGACAAGGATAGAATCCTACCTTGTCCGGATGTACGAAGAAGACCATTAGTGAGCACATGACCCGAAGCTTTATACCTACAACTTGTCCTCAACAACCAAGATAGGAAAACATTTGGTGATAATATATAATGTCAGCATATAAATTAACATAATCCATTAACATACATGACAAATACACCCATGGAAAGTAATTCAAATAGTTGCAATATATCAATTGGATGAGAAAAGAGTATTTCTATTAAAGTAATCAACAAAAGCACATAGGTGACAATATTTTGTAACGATACATATCAGAACTGTGAAAGTAAGTCCCTCCAGTTGGGCCTCCACAACTTCAATCGTTTGCAAAGGAAAGATCATATGTAGGAATCAATAAGGTTCTCCATCACAAAGTAGGAAGATATTGGGGGATGAACAAAAGAGGACCATTCTTTCAAGGACAAAGGGATGCAAACTCAATATAAAGTGAAATGTTTTCATAGTGTCTTTGCTCTGAATGTTGAATTGTTATTAGGCTTGGATATGGATCAATCTATATCCTCCAAATGGAACTGAAGGGCCAAGTCGAAGCATTTCCAGCATATGGAAGGTCAAGGATCATGGATCTTGTGACATGACATGGAAATCTGACATAATTTTTAATTTTTGAGCACCAAACTAGATGTACACAGGATGTAGTGGAGAAACCTATGTATATGCCTATTGTATACATCATAGGGAGTGCATATGTACAAAAATGTGCATTTTTTTCTCTAGAGTGAAAACAAAGGGCACTTCAAGTATGAAGAGGGAAATGAAAGGCTATCCAAGAAAGTTGCATGGAGTGAGGCAAAATTTTTTGTAACACTATCCTCCCTTGCTAACTATAAGTGTTTTTGAAAAGTCTTCAATTATTATTTCGGATTATGGTGAAGCACATGGAGTCATGGATTTGACATAGGATCTAGTTTGAGTAGGACTTAATGGACCCTCTATTATAATACTGAAATTAGACTCCTCTTTCTCTCCTCTTATGTGTGTTATCTCCATGATTTGTATTATTGTGCAAGGTCCTTTTCCTTCTATATCACTGTGCAACTCTCCTTTCCCAGCCCCAATCTTTCACCTCTTGGACATCCTTCATCTACATAGTTCTCCAAACTCTTATTCTTCCTCTAGTATACCTTCTTCGAATCTCTGCATCCTCAGTCCCTCCCTTCCTTCCTCATTTCTTCCTTACTTATCTCTTTTCCTCGTACTATCCTCTTGTCATCCCCCGGTTCCCATATGTGCATGAAGGCCCTTAACAGCCAGATTCCATTGTCATCATGCACTTGTCACACAATAACATATTTATCCACGTACCCAATGATTTCATGAACCTTCCTCATGGACCCTTGAAGAAGTTCGTTTATGCAACATTGTATGAATGGGTACAATCTACTCTTAACTCCAAATATATCCTCCTAATATGTTATCCAACTAGAAATCAACTTCGTGAGAAGTGTTATTAGTTATAGAATTAATTTTTCTTACTAACTCAGGATTCCAATTCCTCGACATTGTCTCGGTACCTTCCATTATTTTCCACTAATCTTTCTAACCACTTTGTCAAAATAATTGGAAATTCTCCAAAAAAACATTCATGGAACTATGTGTATACATACCTTTTCATCCATTGTTCGTTACTCATGCAAGGTTTTCTATTCTCTTTTTATCTAAACTCTTGTTCCTTCCTTTCTAACCATTTTGAAATTTCCTTCTTAGTTAGCCTCCAAAACATTCCCTTAATCAGAGAGTTTGGGTCCCGAAAACAGAACCTAGTTTTCAAACCCTAGGTTCGAGTTATCTTTGACCAAAAAAACCCTTTATACACTGGACCTTTTGACATCACCTACATAGTTAGATGAAGTCTCGCCTGAGGTATCTATTGGGACTGAAGGAACTAGGTTTCTACAGTGGTGAGGGAATGGGAGGTTATCATTCTATTAATTCTTATTTGTCTATTTTGTGTGGATTATTCTACAAGTTCTCTTCTTTAGTTACTTAATGAATCTCATATTCATATTACCATTATATTTGATATTACAACATAATCCCATTACTTTAACATTCATAACTATTGTTCCATGATTACACATAAGAAAAATCTACTCTAATATGCATCCATAAATATTCCATAAACAATCACACAAAATACATTCAACACAAAATTTAAAGTAGTTCACCCAACTCTGGGATACATCCACAATGGATGGCTTCTTCATTATGCATTTGGTAATTACTTCAGTCTTTCACATTGCACTTAAAAATTTACATCATAGTTATCCTCTCCTTTTCTTATC
This sequence comes from Picea glauca, assembly GCA_000966675.3. NCBI lineage: Eukaryota > Viridiplantae > Streptophyta > Pinopsida > Pinales > Pinaceae > Picea > Picea glauca. The sequence continues at coordinate 256,120 of JZKD02S2001012.1, read as the reverse complement.
CTATCCGCTCTGTAGTGCAATCCATTATCTCTCTCTTTGCATCATCTCCTTAGTACAACTCGAGAATAACTCCTATACTCAACAAAAAATAACTAAATAGAACCTACAAGAACTCATAAAAATGGAATGAAAAGGAACCCATATTGTCCCAAACCATTACATATTTATACATAATTGTGAACTCCCTAGTCTTCCATCTTCTTCTGCACACATCTTCTATAATTATGATTGTTCTGTACAATATTTCCAACATGCCTATCCAATATGAACCTTGGTGTGTTTCTTTCCTTGTTGAAGAAGTTATCATGTTTGTACTTGGAATTATCTTGTTTAAGGATGTCATGAACTTGGTGTTGGAGGGGTTGGATCTATTCAACCAATATAGCCACATGATATTCCTTGTTCTAAGCATGGGAGGACTCTATCAATGAATATTTGGCATGAAAATATATATCAATGGGAACTAATGGTTGGAACCCCAAGAACGCCTCAAAAGGGTTGTGTCCAATAAAGCTATGAGGGTATATGTTATAGCATTTCTTGACTAGACAATGCAGAGGCACCCTCATAATTGAAGAATTAATATCTTTATGCTCTTATACAATCTTTTCAACCTTCTTTTGTTCGACATACAGGTATTGGGTTTAGGCTGTAGTGGTCATAGTGTCCTTCTGTTCACCTTCTGACCGAATCATGTAGAGGCTAAAATTTGTGGTATGAAATATTACTTTGTGGCACTATTGTTTTGAGACAGTAGTCCTAACTACCTCTGGTATCCTATAGAGATGACCCCATAGAGTAATAATGACATTATAGGGTCGAGAATCATAAACAACATTAAACTTCCACATATATGGTTGGCCTCAAATAACATCATATAATTCCAGTGGGGAAACATCACACATTACCTCTTCCTTAAAGGGATTGATTCCATAGGATAAGCAACATTGTTGGTTGACATGAACATCTCATCCATGGTGAATCCATTTGATGTTGTATGGTTGTGGGTGTGGTTTTGTCGAAAAATCCAATTCGTTGACGACCTTTTCTAAGAATAGGTTATATTAGCTTCTACTATCAACAATGAAATGTAGTGGGGTCCCCTTCACCCATGTTTGTGAATGGAAGAGGTGCTCCCCCTCCTTAGGCTCCTCTAGTTATTATGTTTGTATTTTTGTGGTTGTGATGGCAACAATGGGTTCTACATTGATGATTTTTTTTTCCTTTTTTTTTTTCAATCAGAGTCTAAGTCGAGGTTCAATGCTTTTTCTTTGAGCTTGCAAACTAGTGAATTTTTTGAGTGACATTCATCAATGTTGTTACAAGGGATTTTTGGAAATCACACCACTTTATAGTGTCCTTCTTCATATTCTTGTTACCCTTCTTTTCCTACAGCTTGGACTGGTTTTCTTGAGGTTGGATGTTTTGTGTGTTAGGGACCCTACCTTTAGCATACTTTGGTTGTTATATATTTTCAGACCTGAAATCCTTCTTATTCCACTTCTTAAATTACATCTCTATTTGATAATATATCCATAAAGAGGATCCCAGTGATGAGATGTCCAAAAAATCAATTTCTATTTAGATGTGCCTGTGTAGACCCCCACGATATTTTAGAACCATATGTTGCTTGGAGTCTCTGATACCCATCTTGGTGCACAATATATGGAAGGTATTTGTGAAATTCGACACAGTTTGTCCCATATCTTGACGTAATTTGGTCCATCTCATGTACTGGTCATCATAGTTTCCAGCAGGGTAATATTGTTCCTTGACGACGTCTATAAAAGAGTCCCAAGTGGGATTGGCCAAAAATATTCCATAATACTCTATGGATTGTTTCTCATAGTAAGTCTCCCACCAATATTTGACATGGCATAATATCTTAAAGGAGCACAAAGGTATTATTTCCCCTATTGAAAAAATTGTGGGCAGAGAGATACTTTTCCAATAGATTTAACCACTTTTCTAAATCATTTTTGATGTAGGACCATTTCTCCACATCAACAATGCATCAACTAGAATAGCACATCAAGCACACATTTGAGGAGGAAAGGTGCCAACCCTCTCATTTTAAATTTCAAATTGTGAATTAAATGCAATTCAATGTTTGTAAGGCTCAGTAAAGTTGAGTTAATTCTTTTGAGATGATAGGATATGGGGTCACCTTTAATGGTTGAAAGGCTGAATATATAAATCTGATTTGGACTAGACAACCATTGAATGTAATTCAATGTAATAGATGAGGTTAGGTGAGAGAGGACATGCTCGCAGAGCCCCTCTTTTGTATTGAGATATTGTTTTGGATTTCAGTAGGAAGGCGGATAAGAAGACAAAAGAGATCTTGGTTAGAGAGGTCTGAGTAGAGAGGCCTGAGGAGGTCTTAGAAGTTATGAGAGGGAGAGATTGAGAGAACTAAGACTCTGAGCAGTCTAGTTTTTGTAATCATATGAATAGATACACAAAGATAATAGAAAAGACATTTTTCTTGCATATTGGTGTTCATGTGTTTATGTTTCATGAATGAATGTTGTAGATGTATGATAGATTTAATTTACAGTAGGAAGATAGAGTTCTCTATCTTTGTTTGAGTTTGATATATCATTCTGGGTTCTTTAAGTTATGCAAGGAGTGCGCAATAGAACGTTGGAAGTTCTATAGCCAATGTAAGGAGTGCACATATGAATCTCTATGTCGAGTTTAGAGAAGAACATGCCAGGCGGGCACACCCGGATAGTTTATAGACTCAAGAAGCGCCTCAGAGGTACTAAACACTCTAGAGGTAAGAATATGTAGAGAAGACATGGGGAGATAGAACTACTGATGGTTTTGAAGAACTCTGCCAGGTGGGCATCGAGAAAGTGCAAGGAGTGCATGAGAAGAACTCTATTTTGAGTTCAAAGGTAAGAGAAGTGTCAGAGGAAGACACTTAAAGAGTCGTTGAAATACTCTGTAGGAATACTTGTGCAAGGAGTGCACCATGCAAACACTTGAATAAAGTATTGAGAGACAACCATCTGAAGGCTAGTCGAAGCATAAGTAGAATGTGCAAAGAGAAATTATTTCAAGTTCCAAGCTCAGGAGTTTGAGCACAGAATTGTGCCAGGAGGAACACCAAAAGCCTTCTAAAGAAACAAAAGGGTTGAGTCCCTTAGAAACTGGTTAAGATTGAGAATATCAAAAGAGATAGTGCATAGCTACACACAGAGTGCAAGTGTGCATCAAAGATAAGGATAAATTACATTGCCAAAACTCAAAAGAGATAAATATTTTTCAGAAGTGCAAGCGAGACCACGATTTGAGTCTGCAGGAAGAAGTTTGAAGGTGGAGACCTTTGAACGACTGGAAATATTCTAAGTCAGAAGATCAAAGCTCAGGAGAGTTAGAACCAAAGGATTTGGCTGGGACTTGTTAAGGATTTGAATGGACAGCAGAGAATCTTCAAGGAGGAAGCATCGAATAGCCAACAACCATTGGATCAAGAGAATCTGTGAGGAAGATAAAGGTGAGAGTCATATAACTCTCAAAGACCAGGAGGAATGGGAATCGTCGATCCATAAGAGATTTGAACCGTTCGTTGATTTCGCGGGATCGGATATCAGGAGTTGGGAGGAAAAAAGTCCTTAGTTTCCAAAGTCATGACATGCAAAACTACAATTCAATCGCAATCATATATCAGTCGCAGGGACAATATTGACTGTCGAATCCATGTCCAAGAAGCGAGAAGTAGGCATAGGAGAAAAAAAAATATGAATCGTTAGATATGTCATGTGAATCAACAACTGTTGGATTTGGAGGAAGTCGCATGGGGAAAGTTGTGAAATCATCAGAACCATCCATCGACAGAGGATGCATGGAAACTGATCAACATTTCCTTAACTTGCAGAGGGAATCAGTCAAAGAACGAGTAGGAGGAATTCACGAAGGGAAAAAATTGCGAGAAGATCACAGTTGTTGATCATTCTGAAAAGATCACAACCATTGATCATGTCGAAAATATGATAGTTGTTGATCGTTCCAAAATCATTGGGACCGTCCATTGTCGAGGAAGACACGTGGAGATGAGTCATCATTTTTCTGACTCAAAGGGGAAAGGAGTTAAGGAAATGAGATGAAAGAGTTCGTGAAGTGTGCACTCACAAAGGATCACAGTCATTGGTTGTCTCGACATCATCAAGATCGTTCATTTTGGGGGGGACGCATGGAGAGAGTTCATCATTTCGACGACTCACTACTGAAGAAATTCAATGGAGCGAGCAGCAAGAAATTGAGATACGCAAAGTTCTGATGCACTCATAAGTTCTAGCCCCATGACATAGCTAGAGGTTATATTGAGGAAGTAAATGGAGGATATAGCATGAGCTAAGCCCCTATCGCAGGGTCGAAACTTGGGAGTTTAAAGAACAAGGGTTCTATTTATTTAAATCATCAATACACAAAATGCGATGCACCTTTGGGATTAGTTGTTGGTCACAGGTGGTGGTCACGTGGAGAAAGGATGTGAGAGGAGTTGAGAACTCATTAAGCCCTTTTCGAAGTTTGGGATTTGGAGAGTCAGGAGTGGATCATACGTTGAAGTCCCAAGGTCACGAAACACAACGAGAGCCTTTTGGGTAAGGCATGTGGTCATACTTGGTGATCACATGGGGATGAAGCTTGTGCTTGGTGCTTGATTTGCACGTGGTGGGTTTCAATAATAGGACCTGTGGATTTGTTTAATAGAGGTTCCAATAAGGACCAAAGAGTTGTTTCAGCTCAAGGAGGGAGAACGATCCAGTGACCGGGAGTTCGTAGAACCTCGAAAGGGAAGGGGGATGCATTAATTTGCATCTATCTAAACTTCAAAAATAGGAATATGAAAATTAACTTGTACCATGAAGGGGGAAGTGCCTCCAAAGTTTCCATTTGAAGAATATTCAATTTTTTTTTCAACATCCATGGAAGGATTTGGGAAAAATTATCCATCATCTCATTCCTTTGTTATGTGAGAACTTCTACAAGAAATAGCTTGATAGGATCTCCTTCTCCCTCATATATATTTTATTCTGCCATGGGAGGTCACTTGGGATAGTGAGAGAAGTTTTCCTCAAGATAAACTATGTTGAGACCCAACTCTCTATACCTTGCCTTGTCAGGGACATGCACTAAGAAACGAAAAAGAGAGGACTGTTGTAATACCACTGATTGAGATTACACTAAGAATGAAATGAAGGAAAAGATATAAAAATGAAACACATATAGATATTCCAAGAAACAAAAATATACAATAATACAAAATTTGTATTAATGAACAAAATGTATTGGAAGTGTAAAATGAAGAGTGAAATGAAGTCACCATAATTGTGGTAGCTTATCTTTGAGAAGAGATGTGATGGTTATGCACATTCACAAGAATATGCACAATGAGGATCAAAAGGATTTTTTAACATAAATCATTAATGAGAAAACCCTAAAAACCCAAAACCCTAACCCAATAAGATGAAACACCAAAATATTTTTTAGCCCCGATGGGGGTAGTTTATACGTCAATTTCCAGAGGGTGTAAATTTGGCATACGATCTCTGTTTAGGAGGAAAATATTCAAGGATTATAAAAGAACTTTGGAGTCAGAGGTAGGGAGTGTAAAATTCCAGTGACGTGAAAGTTATTCGGGACTCCCCTCTAACACAAGGGATAAAAATGAGGTCATGTGAGGAAAGGTACTCCTCCAAAGATGGAACAAGCATAGTGCGGAACACATATTTAGGATCTGTCGTGGGATATTATCGTTTTCATTTTCCTACGGAACTTCGTGGACCTCAAATATGTATGAGATCCTCAATTGTCTTCCAGAACACTTGCTTTTGATACCCTCAGTAGGTTTCAGACTTGTTATCCTACTCATTTCAGTCCACCTGACTGTCGAATGTACCTGCCTAGTGACTGTTTGTGAGCTGAAAAACTTAGTTTCCTTTATTATAGAGACTTACACAGGTGACTGCAGGGGTATAACAAGGTACCTAGGGTAGATGTCGGGCCATGCTTTTTAGAGTATACCCAGAGGGTGTTTCTGTGTTCAAGTTGCACTTGCACCAGTAAGTTTCTCTAGTGTTGGCTGGCGTAATTGTTCTTCCAACTAGATACTGGTTTGCTTGCTTTATCTTGTAGGAACATATCTAGTGTTTTCTTAGTTTTACATGATATTTAAAGACTTACTATGTCGTTGATATTTTCACAAGGTGGAAGATCAAGAGCTCCGTCGGTTGCAAAGGCTTCAGGGCCTATCATTGGTTACATTGGAGCCACCATCGCCAATGCTACATTGAATAATTGACCAGCAAGGGTCATTTGAAGCCACCAGGCCATAGTATACTATGCTCGATCCATGCCCAAGAGGATATTACTTGAATCTGAAGGAACTCCCTATTTTGGACCTTGGAGCAAAATCTCTCAGGTCAGTTAACCCTCTGATCACTGACCTGTCGGCACCAATGTTGGTATAAGTTGTCCCTCCAAGGGTAACACCTCACTAGCATCAGATACTCTTACTAGTAGCTATGGAAGAAAATGTTGCTACTTCATTAGGGAGTCCTCACACTCCCTCAACGATTGCCACCACAAGAGGTATTCTTCCTCCTAACCCACCCTCGCCGGTCCAGACAACAATGGTATTCACCACCTCTACTTCGGGAAATGGTTCAATTCTATCATCGATGATGACCACTGCTTATTTCATAAAGAGTGTTATGGGCCCTTCATTTTCATATGGGATGCCAGACTTTGATACGAACTCTATCCTTACCTAGTACACCCTAAAAACATGGGTCTGGGGGCAGGGATCTCAAATGATCCCTTTCAAGGGTCCATGGGGGACACCTCAGCCTCGTATAATGTTATCCCTTATGGTGGGGGTCATATACCTCCTTTTTCCCCCTTGCTCAGCGGTGTTTTCTAGCCACCCGTCTGGCTGAACACGAACTACAACTTGTTTGGAGTAGGTAGTATACGACCTTATTCTTACACCATTCCAGTGGGATCCATGTCGTTCTCTTTTTTTGGCACGTTTGGTAATAATGCCTTTTCATCAGCTGCCATCTCGGTCGGGGGTAACCTTGGTTTTGGACAACAAAATCCTGTGCAGGGTACTATTCCTACACAGGGGGAAAGTACATGAGATTTATTTTTACAAGGACTTTGGAATCCTTTGCAAGGATAAGTTCCCTCATCATGGATGCCAACCGAGGGAAACCCTTTCCATAATCTCTGGAACACAATGCAGGGAGAAATCCTCACCCAACCTTCGACACATAATTACATGAATTAGTCGATGATGTCCCAGAAAACATAGTTTCTGTATGCTGGTCAAGGCCATGGTATCTACCAAAACCCTGGCCAACAATCCAAATTTTCCTGGCAACCGAGTGCCATTCAAACTCCAGGCTCCTTTTTTCTTGTACATAGTACCTAGCCTAAAATATTGTTTCTGGAAATGTTACATATTCTATACCTATCAAGTTTGCTTAATGATATGATTTTTCATGATCCGCATTGGCCCCCCATGCCGATTAAGTTTCCCTCGGACATTCCTAAATTTGAAGGCAAGCTTGGAGAAGACCCAGGTGATCACGTGATGACTTTCCACCTATGGTACTCATCAAACTAGATGAGAGATGTCTCGGTACAGTTGTGCATGTTTCAACGCACTCTTAAAGGGGGTGTCACGAAGTGTTAAATCGAGCTTGACCTCTCAATATACTCTTACTTTAGTGATTTGGAAATGGTTTTCCTAAACCATTTCCAAATACGCATGAGATACGATGCTGACACCAAATTACTGGCCAAATTTGAGCAAACTAAGGCCGATCATATCTCGAATCACATCCGAGAATGGAGGCATCGGAAGATTTTGATTAAGGTATAGGTCCCACCAAATTTCTTGCTGAAGTGGTTCCTAAAGTCTTTGGTACCTAAGTTATCCAAGGAAGTTACAACCTCAGGAGTGTTTTCAGAGAAGGAGGCGATAATGAGAGCACAAAATCTCTAACTGATATACTTTCAATATAGCTTACTCTATGATATTTTTCCATATGTGCCACTGTCTATCCTTGACAAGGCCAAACGAAAGTATGGACCACATGCCGATGGTATAGTTGGTTCAACACAAGCAAAGTCCACTGATCAGTTGTCGAATCAATTGCAACAATTGTCGATATAGCAGACATCGACAAACCAGACCTCCAGTTTGGTTGTTCCCCCTACACAAACATTGGAAGTACACAGTGTGCATTTGATGAACTCGAAGGCCAACCAACAGCCTGGTGGAAATAAAAAAAACAAAACAAGAAGGGTAAGGGGGATAAGAAACCCAACAACAATGTTGGCGGGGGAAACACATAGAAGAGAAATTAGAAGCATCCCTGTAACCTTTTCATGGAGGACCACCCATCTCACCTGTGCCCTCAACTTGTGGAGGACTAGAATTTATTGACACAACAACATCTTGTTGTGTTAAATAACCCATTTCCACATGGGAAAAATATGACTCAAGCCTCTTCGAGCGTAGATGGGGGCAGTAAGGGAACCCCCACGTCTTCTAGTAATCCCTCAGGCGTGAAATTTTATATGATGAAAGGTGATGCTTACATAGAAACTAGGGCACACGATTACAAAATGCCAGAATCTATTGAAAAGGGTAAAGATGTTGTAAACCCATTGGTTGCTCTCCATATTGATAATACAATGGGAGGAATAATGACACTCATCCCAAAAGGGGCGTTCAAGAAAGATTCTCATAATATGAACATGAGGGCCGCCAAAAATTACTCTGTGGTGGAGGATTTGTCACAAACCCCTTGCGTGATGTCTGCATTGGAATTCCTCCAGAGTTGCCCTTCGCAGAGAAAGGCTTTGTTATATCCCTTGTGATCTGCAGAGACATGTAATCCGGGAATGATCATTCTTGATATGACCAACTTGAAGCCTCGTCTCCCATGCCATGTTGCATTTCATATAGTAGTGGCTTACACCACGAAAACTTTTACCTGAAATATTTTTTGTATAGTGGTTGATGAGGGTGCCTCAGCTTGCGTGATGTCATTAGCGTGTTGGAAGGCCATTGGCCAACCCATTTTGTCTATGTAACCTACTTTTCTTATTTATTTCAATAGTCATTCTTTCAGACAACATGAAATCATCCCTTCTTTCCTCATGTAGTTACGAGGGAATACCGTATGCGTCGAAGTTGAAGTGGTCGATGCACCTCTCGAATACAACCTTTTGTTAGGAAGGAGTTGGAGTTATGTGATGAATGTAGTGGTTGCCACAATTTTTCAAGTCTTTCTATTTTCACACAAGGTTCAAATCATAACCATTGACAAATTGTCCTTCTCCATGCCTCACCCTTCATCGGGGGCATCGACAGTCCCAATGATTGATAATCCCCAGCTCGATGTTTTCAACGTGGGGGTTCGTTTGTGCCCACCTTTGATGGGTAATTTCAATTACTCGCATCCTTCCAACGATGCCAAGTTTATATTGGATGCCCCCGACTAGCCTAAGGTTAAAATATTTCAAGTGTCTTCATTCTGAACAAATTACTTTAATGATCCGTGGACTCTTCCTTCCCCGTGGAATTCGATGGAAGGGATAGGGAATCCTAGCATGGCAATTCCCTTGTCTTCGACAAAAGTTGCATACAGTATTGTCTAGCAATCTTTGACTGACCCCAATCCAACTCCCACATAGGAGTTAGATCCATTTTTCGATCCTATTTGGGCTCAAAGTTCCCTCACCACTACAGACTCTTTAGACTTGGTCTTTCCCTTTGATGAGGTGATTATAGAGGCACTGACTGGTCTAGAAAGACCCTAGGATGATCTCCATCATAGATCTTATTTCCTCCCAGAGTTAAGAAGAATAGATGAAACTGAATTTGTGTTGACTATGGATGGAGACAAGTCTTTTCATGTTAATCCTCTGGCTATGCACTCATTTTATGTAGAGGGTAATATGGAAAGTATCGTTGAAACAATGCATATAAATATCTCTAGAACCCCTGGTGTCGTGGAGAGTATTTTCATCGGAGTGGACTACTCCCCCGAAGATATTTGAATCTACACAGATTTATTTAAGGAATTATGTGATGTTTTTCCCTAGTCATACGAGGAAATGCCAGGCATCGATCCAAGAATCATCGAACATGAGATAATGACTTATCCTGACGCCAATTTGGTCTGATAGAATATTAGTCTGGTGAATCCTTAGAAAGTGGCAACTATTAAGGCTTAAGTAAAGAAACTTCTCAAAGTCAGTTTCATATACCCCATTCATTTGACTCAATGGGTGTCAAATCTCGTTCTGATCAACAAAAAATAGGGCACGATTTGAGTGTGCATGAACTTTCGTGACTTGAACAAGGCCTGTCCAAAGGATAATTTCCCCACCCCATTCATTGATCATATTGTCAATGAATGCATAGGCTGTAAGGTCTTTTCATTCATGGATGGTTTTTCAGGATATAACCAAATTCAAATCAAGCCTGAAGACCAACATAAAACAATTTTTACCTATCCATGGGGCACATTTTCTTATCGTAATCTACCCTTTGGCCTGAAGAATGTTGGAGCAAAGTTTCAAAGGGCCATTTATTTTTATTTCCATGACCTTAGACATATAGTCGAGGCTTATCTTGATGATCTAGAATCATGATCTCACAAGATAGTTGATCATCCCATGCACCTTCGACTAATCTTTGAACGATGTTGCTACTATGGGATTCGCTTGAATCCTAACAACTGTAGTTTCTACATGATGTCAGGTTGTCTTCTAGGTTTCATAGTTTCGACAATAGGGATCATGGTCAATCCTCTTAAGTTTGAAGGAATAGTTCAGTTGCCTCCCCGATGCATAGTCCCTCAACTTCAGAGCTTATAGGGAAAAGTGAACTTTCTTCGGCGTTTTATCGCAAACTATGTCGATATCACTAAAGGGTTCATGCACTTACTGAAAAAGGGAGTCCCTTTATGTTGGGATGAAGCCACTCAACGCTCTTTTGAAGCAATTAAATGTGCCCTTACATCTTCCCCTCTGCTCTGGCCTCCCAATTATAATAAATATTTCTTATTGTACTTGGCCACTCCAGACTCGACCATCGTTATGGTATTGGTTCAAGAGGACTATATGATCAAAGAGTATGTGATTTATTACCTAAGCTAAGGCCTAGATGGGCCATAACTCAACTATTCCCATGTTGAGAAGATTATGTTGGAAATAGTGCATGTTGTCCAATAGTTCTGTCATTATATCCTACTTCGCAAGACCACCCATTGTCTTTGTGAATCCATTTCAATATGTGTTGACATGACACATCATTGGCAGAAATATCAGTAGATGGATTGTTATCCTCCAGGAATTTGACTTGGATTTTGTTTTCGCGAAATCCAAAAAGTCATTGGTCTTTGAGGAACTTATTTCAGAACTTTTGATTGAATCAGGTGATGTCACACTCAAAGAATCTCCTATTAAAGGAGATATTTTTGTGATATCATCTTCATACTGCTGGTATGGATATATACTAGTCTATATCCATACTTTGAAGTGCCCTAATTCTTCTTCTCATGACGAGCGTTGATGAATTTTCCATCAAGCACGAAACTATCTCATACTCAATGACACTTTGTACCATCAAGGTGTAGATTGTGTTATTTCCCAGTGCCTTATACATGAATAAGTGGAACTCATTCTTAATGACTGCCACTCTAGAGAATGTGGTTGTCATTTTTCTAGTTTGGAAACAAACTAAAAGATTCTAAGAGTCGGTTAATTTTGGCCTACGTTAATCAAGGATTGCGTTGAGTTGGTAAAGAAGTTCCACCTGTGTCAAATCTTCTCTTGGAATATGGGGGTACATACCACTCCCGTGTTTCCCGTCATTGTCGTTGGTCCCTTCACCAAATGGGGGATTTAATTTACTACATGCCACCTGGCCTCAGCAGGGGGCATCGTTATATCATCATAGTAGTAAACTACTTCACAAAGTGGGTCGAGGATATGCCAATGTTCAATAATGATGGTGAAACAACAACTCTCTCCATTTTAACTAGATAGTAGCACTTTTTGGCATCCCGAAGGAGATTATCACTGACCATGGTAGTCACTTCCAAAAAAAAAATTGTGTCTAAGTTAACATCAAATGAACATTTGTCACCCTGCTACCCACAAGTGAATGGTCAGGTGGAAGCTGTGAATAATTCCCTCAAGACGATTCTATATAAAATGATCAATTATGCTGATTTAAATTGGCATTTGATGGTGTACTCGACGTTATGGGCCTACTGAACATCTATAAATACTTCCACCAATTTTTCACCTTTGCAACTCATTTATCGGTTGGAATCAGTCTTGCCTATAGATTGCGATATCCTATCATTAAAGTTGGCAATAGAGTTATTTCCAGACACTTCACCACTTGAGGAACGCCTATTTTATCTCAAGCATCTCAATGAGAAACTTCGTGATGTAGCCTTGACCAACGAGGCTCACAAGCAACAAGTCAAGTGTCAATATGATTGATTTTTTCTTCCTCATATTTTCTCTGAAGGCGACCTTGTCCTGGTCTACGACAAAGATAAGGATCCCCTGTGATACCGACCCCCACTCCTATCCTAAGGGTTGTGCGACCTCCCGGTATAGGATCGATCAAGAACCTGAGTCTGACTGACTCTTCGGCCCCTCAAGAACCTCAAATTCACTTATCAAGCCTTCTTTCCCTTAGAGTACAGGTTATATGGAAACCCATGGCCTTCTCCTTAATTCCTTTAGAAACCTTAGCGTACTTAGGCTCTAGCTCTCTTGGTTAAGCCCTCCTTTTAATATGACCAAGGCTATTACCAATAACCTATTTGAAAGGCATGTCATGATTTCACAGTCTGCGACTTCTACATGTGAGCCACTCGGAATCTCCCGACTCCCGAAATCCTGACATGAGCCTAGCGCATTCTAGTCCTCGATTCTCCTTCACTGATGTGACCCTTCACTGTGACCATGGGCCAATCTTTCAAATGCATCATGATTTCACATTTTTTAACTTCGCGTCTCATCTCCCTCTGGACAATTAACAATCCAGATCTCTCCTCGATCCAACAAATCAGATCATATCATGATTTCATGTATCACGAGTTCTTGCAACTCTTGTCTCTGACTTCCCGAGTCACAAAATCTCGACCAGGTCAGAATGACTATTCAAATCCCTCTTTCGATCAACGACTGTGATTGTTTTGTGATTTCACACTTCATGAATTCTTGTAACTTGACCTTTGAATTATTCAAGTTACAAGTAAGTGAAATTCCAAGCTCATGCCACGCGTCCTCCTTGACGATGGATGGTTCAGATATTTTCATCGTTTGGTGACTTTGTTCCTCTTGTGTGCTTTCAATGATTTAAATTTAGTGCACTTTACCTTGGTTAGATGGCCATGATCCATTTACACTTATACCGAATGGCATAGATCTTCCTTCCTCTGTGATTGCTCCTCATTGTCTAGACACTAATTGGACGGTCCAGACATTTCCCTCTGAGCTCAATCTTTCTTCATACTTATAAGATTTTTCGAAGATATTTAAAGGTTTCGACCTTCGTCCTTCCTATGAATCCACTTCTTGGATCTCTTTCAAACTTCTTGGAAATTATTACTCCTTCTGAGCTTGATCTTCTCAAAGCTTGATCTTCTCAAATATTTGATCTCCTAAGCACTTCTTGCTTTTCTGGGAAATTCGTCAAACTCAAATCCAAAGATTCTTGAAAATAATCCTTTCTCATCTTCCTTACATTGCTCGGTTATCATTCTTTCACTTCTTTACAGAGTCACTTTGAATCTTCGTCAAATTCCAAGTTTTTCCATTCTCTACAACAAATATTTACACAAGATTTTATTTCTTGTGACGACTATGCGCACCCTGCGGCAGTCGCTTTTCGCTTCCTGCAAAGAAAATCTTATGTTATTTCTTCTGAGATTTACAAGTCGAAACAGACCCTGTCAACGCACTCCTTTCAGATTGTGTGCACACCTTGCACTGCTCACGAAGAAAGGAGAATTAAATTCTATGCAAACATTTCAAAGCTGCATACACTCGTAGCAAGATTCATTCATTCTTGAAACAAACAACAATAACAAAGTATCATGGAAAACAGTAGTCTCACACATTTGGATAAATTTTCCTTTGTTATCTTCATTCTGAATCAAGAAAATGGTTACAGTAAAATTCAAAGGAACAAATACTGTTCACAACTCCTACTTTCTCATAACTATCACAACCCCCCTTTTGGGCGTACAAAAACTCTTTTTATACAAAAGGAAACAAACAAATAAACTAACTTCTATCTAATTTTGGTTACATAAAGACTAGGGTTAAACTCCCAGGTCACGTATGCTCATTTTGTCTCCACACGCATGATCTTTCCTCTTTTTTTTCTATCAGCTTCAAACGATTGCAGTACGAGTCAGCGTTCAAGATTTTGAATTGGTCCTCAGGCGCTGAGTTGTCCTTCCGCGTGTACTTACTGATGATGCTCCTGCATCATACTCCCCCTGGACAACAATTCATGGACTCCTGTCCATGAGATCCTATACTGACCTTCCATGCTTCTAGATATCAACTTCACTCTCCCACTTGGCATCTTCTATTGGGTATCCCTTCCACTTGACTAGATATTCAAAATAGGTCTTCCTCTTGGTCTTCTTACCAATCCTCTAATCAATGATCTTTTCCATCTGTGATTTTTTTGTTGTAGGCATTTTTTTCTCCCACTAAATATTTTCTCGATATGTTGATCCCTCTGTGTCATCCTTCCTTTAAGGATACATGTCTGAGACATTGAATATGGGAGATATGCCCACATCATTTGGCAACTCGATCTCATAGGTGTTTTCATAAAAATTCCTCAAGATCTTACATAGTCCTATCTTATTCATATTTAGCTTGTTATATGTCCCCCTAGGGAACCTTTCCTTTGTGAGATGTGCCAAAAATTGATATCCAACTTCAAATTGAAGTTATCTGTAATGTTGATCAGCTATGCACTTGTACTCTTGGCTAGAACTCTACAATTTATCCCTGATCTGGCTATGGAGCTTCTGCATTTTTGCAGTAAAATATTTTTCTCCAGTGCTTCTGATATCACTATGTTACAAGTCTCTCAACTCAAACACTCCCCAGCGTTGGATTCCATACAATATTTGGAACAGGCTCTTCCCAGTGCTCTTGATTGGTGAGTCGTTGTATGCAAATTCTGCTTGTGGCAGAATTCGATCCCATTGATTATGGTGCTCAGTGACCAGACTCTTGAACAAGTTCCCCAAACTTATGTTTACCACCTCAATTTTTCCATATTTATGAGGGTGATAAGCTGAGCTAAAGGAAAAATCTATCCCCAACTTCTTCCACAATGTTCTCCAAAAATGACCAACAAATTTGGTGTCTCTATCTGAGACAATGCTTCTCGGTAGGCTGTGAAGTCTTACAACTTCCTTGAAAAATAGATTTGCAACATGAATTGCATCATTGGTCTTCTGACACGGGATAAAGTGTGCCATATTTGAAAATCTATCCACCAACACAAATATGGAATCACATCCTTTTTGCGTTCCTGGTAGTCCCAACACAAAATCCATGCTTATTGCATCCCAAGGCCTCTCTGGTATGGGAAATGGTTGATACAATCCAGTGTTTTGTATTTTTCTTTTTGCATGTTGGCAGATTCTACATTTGTTCATGAATTTTATTACATATGTTCTCATACCTGGCCAATATTATGAACTTCTCAACTGCACAAATGTATTATCATGGCCGAAATGTCCAGTCAATACTCCACTATGTTTTTGCTTCAAAAGGTTATCCCTCATTGAGAATTTTGGTATGCATAGTTGATTTCCCTTGAAAACAAATCCCTCTTGAATCATATACTCTTTACAGTGTCTCCTATCTCTCAACATAGGATTCATGCATGCTTCATATGCTTCCTTGAAATCTATATCATCACTGTGCATTTCCTCAAGGTGTTCAAACCCTAAGGTCCTTACATGTAATTCCTACAGAGTCAAACATCTCCTGCTCAATGCATCAACAACTTTGTTAGCATTCCCAGTAATATGTTTTATGACAAAAGTAAAATTATCCATATACTCAATCCACTTCAGATGCCTCTGATTCAAATTTTCTTGTCTAGTTATGAATTCTAAATCTTGTTTATTGCTATACAAGACAAATTCTTGTGGGACAAGGTAGTGTCTCCATTTATTCAGGACTTGGATTATGGCATAAAACTCTTTGTCATAGTTGGAGTATTTTCTCTTAGTCTCATTCAACTTCTCGCTAAAGTAAGAAACAGGTCTATTGTCCTAGCTCAAAACTCCTCCAATCGCAACTCCACTTGCATCACACCTCACCTGAAACATCTTCTCAAAATTTGGCAAGAACAGGGTTGGTTGCTCCATTACTTTCGCCTTCAGTGTATTGGAGCTCTTCTCAGGATACTCTGTCCATTTAAAAGACTTGTTCATTTTTTTCACTGTATCCATCATTGGTGCACAAATTCCACTGAAATCTTTGATGAACTTCTTGTAGAAACTTGCTAATCCTTGGAATCTCCTTACCTCAAACATGTTCCTTGGTGATGGCCATTCTTCAATTTCTTTCACCTTCTCTAGGTCCATCTTCAGTTCATTTGAAGAGATTACAAAACCCAGGTAAATGAGTTATGTCTTCATAAAAGAGGACTTCTTCAGGTTTATCAATAGATTCTCCTGTTGTAGTATCCTTGTCACTGTTGTCAAGTGCCTCAAACGCTCCTCTTTAGTCTTTCTAAAGATCAATGTATCATCTAGATACACAGCCACAAACTTTCCAATGAAATATTTTAGTATTCCATTCATCAACCTCATAAAAGTACTCAAGGCGTTGGTTAAGCCAAATGGCATAACAAGCCACTCATACAAACCTTCATTTTTCTTAAAGGTTGTCTTCCACTCATCACCTTCTCTCATTCTGATATGGTGATATCCACTTTTCAAATATATCTTAGAAAATAAATTTTCCCCACTTAAGCAGTCCATCAAATCATCTATTCTTGGCAAAGGGAATCTATACCTAATAGTGGTCTTGTTGATGGATCTTGAGTCTGTACACATTCTCCATCCTCCATCTTTCTTTGGAATCAACATAGTTGGTACTGTGCATGGGCTCAAGCTCTCTCTGACCAAACTCTTGTCTAACAATTCCTAGACCTTGTTATTTACCTCCTCAATCTCTCGAGGTGTCAGTCTGTATGTCACTTTGTTTGGTAGACTTGCTCCTGGTATCAAATCAATATGATGGCTGATACTTCTAATGGGTGGTAATGAGTTAGGAATCTTTCCCACCACTATGTCGTAAAAATTATCCAACAATTCCTGTACTCCTTAGGCAAATCATCAATTGAACTACTAGTAAGGATAAGTCTGGTTTTCCTCACCACAACAAACCGCATCTCCTGTTCTTTCTTAACTTTTTTTAGGAGTTCTTTCACACTCATGACAAGTATGCTTTTTCTAGCTTCCACTTTCACTTTCTTCTGATCTATTGCCAGCAACATGTGTTTCCTACCATTCTTCTCCAAGGTGTATGTATTCTTCCTCCCATCATGAATGGCATTCTTGTCAAACTACCATGGTATTATCGACAAAATATGGCATACATCCATGGGAATTACAGCACACATAACTTCATCTATATATCTCGCTATCTTAAATTCAACCAAGCATTGTTTAGTAACCTTTACCTGGTGTCCTTTCTACAACCATGACACTTTATATGGCTCTGGGTGTGTAGTTGTCTCCAGCTCTAATTTCTCAACCATTTCCATGGATACTAAGTTATCAGTGCTCCCACTGTTAATTATCACCTTGCATACTATGTCTTTAGTTTTCCAAGCTATCCTGAATAGATTGTTCCTCTGTACTAGAATTTTAACTTCTTCCTTTGGTTTTAAGAGAACCTTTCTCATCATCATGGATGTTCCATCTTTGTCTGCCTCTGCTTCAACATTCTTTCTTTGTGCTTCTAAAATGTGAGCTTCTCCTCCCTCTTTCTTCTTCTTGGGGACTTCCCAAGACATGTGCCCTATCTTTCCACAAGCATAACATCTTATGCCTCCTCTACCTCTTCCTGTAGAAGAGTTTCTTCCACCACCTTGTCTTCCTGGAGAACTTTTGCCTCTTTCTGAGTGATTGTGTGGAGTTTCTTCCTCGTCTTTGTAATTATGTGCTTTGTCATGAGAAACTCCCTTGCCTTTGTTTGGGGTTGAAATTTTACCTCTACTTCATTGGATTTGTTTTCTCGCCAACTTCTCTTCTACCTTTAGTGAAAACTGATAAGCATCCTCCACTGTCCTTACTGACCTCATGTTGATCTCATCCTCGATTTCATACCTCGAGCCATTTATATACCTGGAAACTTTTTTTTGATCCCTCTCTCTTTTTCCAGCTCTGATGTTCAGCTTGTAGAAATCTTTTGTGTATTCTTGGACTGTCATACCCGTCTGTCTCAGGTTCTACAACTTCCTGAACAGATTGATCTGATAATCTTTGGGCATGAATTTAGCCTTTAGATTGACCACCATTTTGTCCCAATTATTTATCTTTTGTTTACCTCTACTTCGCGTTTCAGCCTGCAGTTCATCCCACCATAGTGTTGCATGTCCTTTAAGCCTGGTGACAACATGTCTCACCCTTTTCTCCCCATCGACATCTTCATAATCAAAATATTTGTCCATGGACCTTATCCAATCCAACAGTTCCTCAGCATCCAAATTGCCTTCATACATTGGGACCTCTATCTTGGCTCTAGATCCCAATCTAACGACTGCACTTAGCAAGCGTTCTTCGTAAATGTGTTCTCCTACGGCTTCTTCGGCTTCAACATATTCATTATCTGCATTGTTGACGTCTCCAACATAAGGTGCTCTTCTCTATGTTGCTTCCATCACGTTCAGCCTTGCACAAATTTCTCACATCTCTCTTTCTACAACACGATTGGCTAAAGGTGGCTCTCCTCGTCTCCTTGGTGGAATTGTGTTGACTGTATCTCACACACAAAGTACAAATTTGAGTTCTTTTGTCTCCTTTATCTCCTTTATCTCCTTCACCTAAAATCTACAAATGAAATTCATCTCTAATACCACTTGATCCAGACCCCCTCTCCTATCCTAAGGGTTGTGCGACCTCTCGGTCTAGGATCGATCAAGAAACTAAGTCAGACTGACTCTTCGGCCCCTCAAGAACCTCAAATTCACTTACCAGGCCCTCTTTCCCTTAGAGTGCAAGTTCTATGGAAACCCACGGCCTTCTCCTTAACGCCTTTGGAAACCTTAGCGTACTTAGGTGCTAGCTCTCCTGGTTAAGCCCTCCCTCTAATATGACCAAGGCTGATACTAGATGCCTATTTGAAAGGTGAGTCATGATTTCATAGTTCACGACTTCTACATGTGAGCCACTCAAACTCTCCCGAATCCCGAAATCCTCACATGAGCCTAGTGCGTCCTAGTCCCTTGGTTCTCCTTCACTAATGTAACCCTTCGCTATGACTGTGGGCCAGTCTTTCAAGCGCATTGCAATTTTTCATTTCAAGACTTCGCGTCTCATCTCCCTTTGGACAATTAATGGTCTGGATCTCTCCTTGATCCAATGGCTCAAATCATATCGTGATTTCACGTATCGCAAGTTCTTGCAACTCTTGCCTCTGACTTCACGAGTTGAAAAATCCTAACCAAGTTAGATTGATGGTTCAGATCCCTCTTTCGATCAATGGCTCTGATAATTTCACAATTTCACACTTCCCGAGTTCTTGTAGCTCAGACGTTTACTTCTTCAAGTCACATGTCAGTGAAATGATGTGCTCATGCCACACATCCTCCTTGACGATGGACAGTTCAAAACTTTTTGGCGTTTTGTGAATTTGTTCCTCCAGTGTGCTTTCAAATATTTAAAGTTACTGCACTTTACCTTGGTCGAATGGCCATGATCCATTTACCCTCAGACTGAATGGTGGAGATCTTCCTTCCTCTGTGCTTTCTCCTCATTTTCTGGATGCTGATCAGACAGTCCAGATATTTCCCTCTGATCTCAATCTTTCTTTAGACTTAGAATATTTTTTGAAGATATTCAAAGGTTTCAACCTTTTTCATTCCTACGAGTCCACTTATTGGATCTCGTTTGGACTTCTTGTAAAGTGTTACTCCTCATGAACTTGATCTTATCAAATATTTGATCTGCCAAGCACTTCATTCTTTTTTGGGAAATTCGTCAAACTCAAATCCAAATATTCTTGAAAATAATCCTTTCTCGTCTTCCTGACATTCCTCGATTCTCGTTCTTCAACTTATTTACAGAGTCTCTTCGACTCTTCATCTAATTCCAGGTATGTGCACTCTCTGCAATAGATCTTTACACAAGATTTGATTTCTTCTAACTACTATGTGCACCCTGAGCCAATCTCTTTTTTCTTCCTGCAAAAAAAATATTACTCTATTTCTTTTGAGCTTTACGAGTCAAAAAAAACCTTTTCAAAGCACTCCTTGCGTACTTTGTGCACACCTTGCATCGCTCAGGAAGAAAGGAAAATTAAATTCTATGCAAACATTTCAAAGCTACATACACTCATAGCAAGATTCATTCATTCTTAAAACAAACAACAATAACAAAGTATCATGGACAACAATAGTCTCACACATTTGGATCAATTTTCCTCTATTATCTTCATTCAGAATCAAGAAAATGGTTACAATAAAATTAAGAGGAACAAATACTGTTCACAACTCCTACCTTCTCATAACTATCGTAACCCCCCTTTTGGGAATACAAAACCTCTCTTTATACAAAAGGAAACAAACAAATAAACTAACTGTTATCTAATTGTGGTTACATCGAGACTAGGGTTAAACTCTCAGGTCACGCATTCTCATTTTCTCTCCACGTGCATGATATTTCCTCTTTTGTTTTCTATCAGCTTCAAAAGATTGCAGTACCAATCAGCGTTCAAGATTCTGAATTGGTCCTCAGGCACTGAGTTGTCCTACCACATGTACTTGCTGACGATGCTCCTGCATCACCCTGTGGGAAGGAAAGTTCAAACCCATGTGCTTCACACCTTTCATTGTGAAAGAGGTCTTAAATAAGGGTGCTTATCAGCTAGTTTAATTTGAGGGAAATGATTTGGTGGAGCCTAGAAATGGGCTCTACCTCAAGAGGTATTACTCGTAGGTTGGGTACCTCAGTGAATTCTTGTACATATCTATAGTTATTATACAATTATTTTTTTCTTTTTGTTTTATGGATGTGTCATTATTTATGTTATATTTTTCACTATGGCAGATGTCAAGTGAATCAGAGGTGTTCTTTGGGTTCGTGAACGATGCTAGCCGACACACTCGAAGGTTTTCTTCTACAACTTGGGTGATTTTCATGCCTCAAGGCCAATTTCTATCTTCTAGAGGTATCTGTTTAGGTGATGCTACAAACAATTTCGTCGAATACAACATAGTGATAAAGTTTCTTCATCACTCTTTGTCGCATGGTATCTCTCAACTCTGGGTCTACTTAGATGCTCAGCTAGTTGTGTCCCATTTAAATGGGGTTTACCGCGTTTATGATCCTAATTTACACTGACTCTTTCTTAGGGTATGTCCCTTAGAACGTTGCTTCGATTACATTATGTATATATGTTTTCCTAGGAGATTAAATAAAATGAAAGATACTCTAGCTAATCAAGTATTAGATTGGCATATTACACACACATAAAAATAAGCACACACATACACATGTACATACATTTGTAAAAAATGTGATCGATAAGAC
>JZKD02S2001012.1:201623-234207 GCA_000966675.3 Picea glauca | reverse complement strand
AACACCTCAAAAATAATAATCTGCTATACATCACGGGGCTTATGCCCTAAAAAATATACAAAAAGAGTGCCCTCAGCACATAATGAGTCCATAATATCTAAGCTCGGGGCCTATTGGCCCTCCCATAGTGAACGACGGTGTTTTCCAAACGTCGGAAGAGTTGGACCCAAGTTTGTGGTACCCCAACTACATGAGGCTGCATCAATGGTAGGAGATCCTTGATCTCAGCCATGGGAATTGCACAAGTGAGTGCGGTGAGGTTCCATTCCACCCGTCTCAACACTCTCTCAGCCTCATCGATTGGAGGTCCCCCTGCGGCTACTGCTCCGTCGAATTCTACTAGTACTGCCTCTGGTCAATGATGTCACCTAGTCCTTGAGAAGTCTATCGAGTGAACAGGTCCCACATCTATACATAATATATACATAGTTGTCATATACTCTGATACACATAAAAATGATATATATAAAAGAAACTAAAAATTAAATAACTTTAAAAAAACACTTACCTATCTCTCATGTCTCCTCTCTAGGAGGTACGGACATGTCTGGATCTCTATAAAATTTGATTTTTATATAGGGGTAGTCCTCTATTGCCAGAATCTATCGTGCCCACCAATCAAAAAATGTGTCATCGAAGGCCTCTATGGTCCTTCCTCCCCCCTATCATGGCAGAAATGTTGCCCATCTACACACCATTGGGAAGGAGGCCACATGCCCCCACACTGTCTCTCTCAAACTCAGGCTGGGTACCCTCTCAAATAAGAATGAGAATAGAATGGTATCAAACCCAAAGTTCTTGTTGCTACGCTCATTGTTATCTCTCAAAATGAGTCAGTCATTTTGTTCCTTTTTTGTAGGTGATAGTATGATCATAAATTAGGGTCCTATATAATTTTTAAAATTTATAAGTATCAAAATATAGGATCTAAGATGTTATCATAGAAATAAATCGATCATCAAAAGGTATTTTCAAAAAATTGAGAAAAACTATTTTCACCAGCTAACATCTGTTTCAAAGTTGAAGTTAGCTGGTGAAAGTCTTAGGTTTCAATGGATAAAGTGTACTCTCAGCAGCAAGCAAGCTGGTGAAAGCGTTAACACGCATTTTCCTCCAACGAATTCAGAAACCCAAAAAGGATACACCGGACACACTTCATGCAATCATCATGGATAGTTAATGGACTCAAATGTGTGATGACACTTTTTCCTCACGTTTAGCAGGACATCATGATAGATTGTGCTCACGAATTTCATGGGGAAGACACATAAGGGTTTAAAGACATGAAACATGCTTAATAATCATTGCAATCAGAGGGTAAAAGTACCAGTTGGATGGCGACATCAAATCAAATCACAATTTCCCATTTTAAACTCACGCCGTTTGAAAAAATCTATTATGGGGTTTCATATTTCATCAATAACATAGGTTGTTTTCACTAGCACTAACCTTTACTTTCTAAGAAGTTTTTTTTTTTAACCATGTTAAAAATTAGCTAGTGATTAAGTTGAAGATGGAAAGGAAGCAAGGAGGACGACTTTTGAGGAAAGAATTAGACAATTTATCCTTCATGCAGTCTTATCCAGAGGTGCATAAGCGTTTTTCAGATGTAGGTTGTATGACATATGTGGAAAGGTTGCAGGAAGGTTGTCACCAAGAAATTGCATAGGTGTTTTAAAAATCTTACGATGGAAGGAAGGCTATAGTGGGATCACTGGAACTAATAGTTGATGGAGCTGCCATCGCTTCAACAACTATTTTACCTAGAACAGGCATAAATTGGTTTAAAACAAAAGTGACCAAGAACTTGGATTTTAGATCATACCTCAAGACAAAATTCCAAAGTATAACCTGGAAGAAAAGTATCCCTATGTCTTACCATGAATATGAATGGTAGGATTTGTTCAAATGAATTCAGATATACTTAACCTCAGAGGGAAGGTACGACAAGTTAATGTTATGTCATTTTAGACTCTTAGATCATTTCACAGGGAAGGCCCTTCTAAATTTGCCTTTCTTTCTGCATAAAATCCTAACCAAGGTGTGTAATAAGATCATAGATGAACCATTAAGTATAAAAAATTCCCTTTGTCATTATGGCCTAATTAAAATGATAATTTTAGAAGAATTGAGACAGAGAGAAAGAACTTGGAAACATTTTCTTTTCTGGGAAGGTTTTGAGAACCAAACTCAACCTATAAATGCAAAGAAGAAAGTAGGCATGAAACAATCAACTCCTCAGAGTAGCTCAAGAAGAAGAAGAGCTATCCCAAAGCCACCATAAGACAAAAATTCAAGCATAAATCCCAAGAAAGCTAAAAAGAAATTAGATTTTGAAACAAACTCAGAGAAATACACAGTTAAAAAGACAAATACTCTAAATCTTCCATACACAGATTCAGACACAGAACCAGAAAAGGAAGATGAAATTCCAGCCATCCAAAGTCCAAAATGCTCCATGGAACCTGCACAGGAATTTGAAGTCTTTGCTTCCAAAGGTGAAGGTGAAACCTCAAGAAATAAGAAATCAAAGAAAGCACAGAAGATTAAGGAATTGAAAGAGGTAATAGCACAACAAGAGGTTCTAGAAAGGGTGATAAAGGCAAGATACAAAGATTTGTCAGAAAAGTTTGCAAAGACCAATGCAGCATTTGAGAAGCTAGCACATGAAAGTGTAAAAGAGAAGAAGAAAAAGAAAAATATCACAAAGGATTATAATAGTTTATGGTGGTAGGCTAAGCGCTTAAAGAGGAAAATAAAAAAATTAAAGGGAAAAATTACCACACATCCAGATTTACAGGTGTTGGCACAGACTGTTATTAATTTGCAAGGATATCACTCAAATAAAGAATGATTTGAGATGAAACAACTATTTTGAATATATAATTTTTCCTTTTTGAAAGAAACGGAGCTTCCACCAGCATAAAAGGCATAATTATAATCAATTAGTTGTTGAAAAGCAAAGATTTCATCAGCTAACTAGTAAAACCTAAGGCGAAATAGCTGGTGAAACCACAGAATAAGAATTTTGAAGATCTAAGCTCGAACAAAGTGGTTTTTGGGTGATTTAAAGGATAAGAGGACATCTAAAAGATGAATCACCAAATCATAAAATATTCAGTTCAAAGACTCGTGGAGGTTTTGGAAGAGAATGTTTAATTGGTCAACTAAAGTTTTGTTCACAACTGTTGAAAGTGTTTCGACTACTGAAGACATGTGTCCTTTCCTCCATGACACATCAGAAACTTAGCAAGGATGAAGACCAGATGTTGAAGACAAGATTTGAATACAGTTTGATTCATAAGTAATCGGATCTAGTTTAGCTTATTGTACTCAGTTGTTACTCTGTTTTTCTATAATTAGAAATCCGAATCCAGTTTTATAGGATCTGAGACTTGTTGTAAAAGGTTATAAAAGCGTATCATTTTAATAGAAGATGGTTCAATTCTGGATATAAAACTATATTATGTTGTAAACAGACTTTTACTATGATAACACAAATCATAGTTTTCTCTTTCTATTGATGTCAGATTCTCATTTTCCTTCTATACTTTTTATTAAGTTGTTTTAGCTACATAATGATTGTTATCTCATTGGTTAGCTCATAACTTGATATTAAGTTTTTTATCATTGTTTATTAAACCTTAGACTTTGTAATTGGTTTATAAACATTGTTTTCTCACCCACTGAAAGCTATCACCTGATCATTAATCCTTGAGAGCACTAGTTTATTTGATTTTCATTTTTATTGTCTGAATGCCATAATATAATTGAGTTATCCCATTGATCCACACATACATAAATACAAAAACAAGTTTTATTCAAGTTACCAAGCATCTTTGACCTACAACCTCAGAGAGTTTCTTGGAATGATAACAAATTGGCGTCGTTGCCGAGGAGAGGAGGCTAAAGCTTAGCTTTCCTAGGAGATGACATAAAGATGATCTTTGATGATAGACAAAGATTATAAATTACATTGGTTGTAATCATCTATATGGCGACTCCACAAGTTCATGCTGGCTCCAAAGAGGATCAGTACCAGAGTGAATCCACAAGAATCACCTGTCACACTAGTTCCCAACCCAAAACTAATTCTCAGAAAAGGAAAATCTTCTCAAGTTCAAACTTCAAAATCAGGTACCCAAGAAAATTCAATTATTTCTTATCAAGAGGAAGAGGTTATTGCAGAAGAAGTAATCGGCTCAAATTTGGTTGAAGAAACACCTAAAATTTTAGAAAGAAATCACAGCTCCTCATCCCTTGAATCCTTTCACTCATAGTAGGAAGAAGATCATATAAATATTCACAATATTCTCCTTGTTGTAGAACATTTTCTTCAATAATTGTCTGCCAAAGGTGAATAAAACTTGGTTGAACATAATGCAAATTTTTATGTATCTTCTTATAAAACCTATTTCCCATCAGAGAGTTTTTCCCCTTTTAAATTAAGTTTTCCCAGTCCTCAGGGATCAATAAAAACTTTGTCACCTCTCTCACCAATAATCACTATGGTTGCACCTCCTCCTTTGACCAAGATGCAACAAATCCTTGTTGCTAGGTATGCACCATTAGTATTTCCAAATTCACTATCATCCATGCCTATAGGAGACTATCAGAAGTACATGCCCAAATTCATAGGTGAAGGTGATGTGACTACTAAAGAACATAAAGAGGCTTTTTACAGTTATGCAAAAAACCTTAACATTGAAGAAGAAGATGTCTGAACCCAAGTTTTTGTCCAAAGTTTATATGGACATGCCACGACGTGGTTCAAAGAACTTCCTGCTGGTTCAATAGTTGGCATAGAGAAATTGGATGACATCTTTTGAAGAACTGGAGTGATAGAAGATACTTTTTGTACTATATTATGGAATTTGGAAATCTAAAGAAAGAGAATGGTGAATCAGTCTCTGATTTCACTAAAAGGTTCAATCGGATGTACTGTAAAATACCAGTTGAGATAAAACCCATAGATGCCTCTACCAAAATCACTTATGCAAATTCATTTGATTCAAAATTTTGTCTATTGTTGAGAGAAATAAGGTCACCTACACTATCTATGATGCAAGATTCTTCCCTTGAAGTGGAATCAAATATATTGTCTTCTCATAAGTTAAAGGGAAACACAGATAGAAGAAAGCCTAGAGATGAAGCTTCTTCTTCATCCAATACTAATCCAAAATTAGATAAGATGGCTAAAATGTTAGAGACTTTAACTTCTGAGATGTCTAAACTTAAAATTGACAACACACAGCCTCTCAAGGGAAGGGGTACTTATGATTATGCACACAGAAATGATAATCAAAATCCAAACAACTTCAGGAGAGGTAATTAGCAAGTGCATATTTTACAGAGAGAGAGAAATCCTATTGAAGATCAGAAGATAAAGAATCCCCTTCAAAATGTTGTGATGGACGAAGATGAAGAATATTTTCAAGAAGATGAAGATGATAACATTCACTGTGTTTGGGATGACACAGGGAAATCTTATTTGACACTGCATGACTATCAAGAGGCATTAATGACTGAACAGATAAATCAAAATTATTCTTATAACACTCTTTTTCAAATAGAAGAGAAGAACAAATATAATCTCACATCTAAGTCTAATACTGCCCAACAAAGTGCATCAACTTCTCCTAAGAAGATTGTTGTCCTTGTCAAGCAAAAAGAGAAAATACCAGAAAATCAGCAGACAACCCCTTCAAATGGGAAAAAACCAGTTCCTCCAAAGAAGGTTGTTGTTCCTTCCAAGCAAAAGGAGAAAACAAATCAGACCCCTAATGACCAACAAAGTGTTTTGAAAGAACCTTCCAATGAGCTAAAATTTTCTGATAAATCCTCTTATTATTTTAGTTTTGAGGCTGAAATACAGAAAATCAAAGTCCCCATTCCTTTAGTTGAGTTGATGAAAAATGAAGAATTCAAGAAAGAAATCATCAAAACTCTTGATCCCAAGTCCATATCTTCCTCTGTTGATATTCTTAACATGTATGATGACAATCCAACCATTGTTTTAGGCCAAATGATAGAATATGGAGATGAAATATGTCCACCTTTTTATATCTCTCTGAACATTCATGACACAACATTACATAACTTCCTATTAGACTTTGGAGCCTCTCACAACTTAATGCCAAAGGTAGTTATGGATGAGATTGGATTAGAAATTACCAAGGCTTACCATGATCTTTTCTCATTTGATTCTCGGAAATTTAAATGTCTTGGAATGATCAAGGATTTGACTGTAACTTTGACCCAAGCATCTATGAAAACTATGGTTATGGATGTAGTGGTAGCAGATATCCCACCCAAACTTGGATGTTTGTTATCATGATTATGGATGAAGAGGTTAGGGGGAACTCTTCAACTGGATCTCTCATATGCTACTATCCTTGTTTTTGGAGTAAACAAAAGATTATACAAAGAGTCACAACTTGCCTATATTATCAGTGATGAACAAAATCTAGCCAATCCTCTTATTTATTCAATTGAAATAGGTATGGGATCTTGCATATTACAAATTGATGATTCATTATCAGACTCATTATTTCTTAGGAAGCCTACAGTTTAGTCCACATAAGTAGCAGAAAATGACCTTTGGACCATGTTCTTTGATGGTGCTTGTACTAAAGAATCAACGAGAGCAGGGGTGGTATTTATTTATCCTTCAAAAGAAACAACTCACTTGTCCTTTAAACTTGATTTTAAAGTGACTAACAACATTGCAGAGTATGAGGCACTACTTTTGGGATTAAATGCAGCCAAAGAGATGAATATTTAGAAACTATGGGTATTTGCATATGTAGACTTAATAATTCAGCAAGTAAACAAATCCTTCCAGGCCAAACATGTTAGGTTGAAAGCCTATAAAGATGAAGTTTTGATAGTGATTCATGTTTTTTCAGATTTCAAGATTACTTATGTTCCTAGAGACATGAATGAACTAGCCGATTCATTGGCTGTTTCAACCTGCTCTTCCATACCTCCATTACCTCCTAAATTAAGCTATGAAGTCCAAGTAATGTATAGGCCATCACTCCCTAATAATGTAAAATTTTGGAAGGTTTTTGAGGATGATGCTGAACTCACCAGATTCCTTACAGTAATGGATGAGTTTGCAAATTTTCAAATTGATTTGGAGAATGAACATGATGAAGAAGTTGAGAAGCCAAAGCTCAAAAGTAGAATTGGAGCACATGAAATTGTTCAATTGACTACTAACAAAATTCCTAAAGGATTGGTACCATTAGAAAGGATTTTTGATAATAATGATGTGGCTGTCAAATTGGAAAAGAAGGAAGAGGATTCAGATGTCTTTCAATTTAATGTAGACAGTGAACAAGATCCTAAATATGTCAATATAGCTTCTCATCTGTCTAAAGAACAAAAGGTGGATTATGGTGAGTGGCTAAGAGAATTTGCTGATATCTTTTCTTGGCAATATAGTGATTTGAAAACTTTCGACACTGAGATAATTCAACACAAGATTCCTCTAAAAAATGATACTAAACCATTTAGGAAGAAGCTTAGATCTTTTAGCCCTATGTTGTTTCCTATCATGGAAAAAGAGATCAAAAAATTATTGTATGCTAAAATTATTATACCTCGCAGATACTCAGATTGGATTGCTAACTTTGTACATGTCAGAAAGAAAAACGAAGAGATCTGACTCTATGTGGATTTCATAAATTTGAACAAGTGTTCTAGGAAAGACAACTACCCACTACCCAAGATGGAACATATTTTGAAAAAGGTGTCAGGGTCAAGTGTTATGTCCTTTATTGATGGATTCTCCGGATACAATCAGATTTCTTTCCATCCGGATGACCGAGAAAAGACTGCCTTTATCACTCCATGGGGCACTTTCATGTATGAAAAGATTCCTTTCAGACTAATGAATGTTGGGGCTAGTTTCCAGAGAGCAATGGACATCGCATTCGTTAGAGAGAAATCCAAATTTGTTCTGATATATCTTGATGACATTAGTTTTTTTTCAAGTAGCCATGAAGATCATTTACAACACTTGAGGAAGGCATTTCTAAAATGTAGAAGGTATGGCATTTCTCTTAATCCTAAGAAATCCAATTTTTCACTTAAATAAGGGAAATTGCTTGGACATATCATTTCAGCTGATGGGTTGACGATTAATCCAAAGAGAGTAGAAGCCATCAAATTTGTTTCTCTTTCTAGATCAAAAAAGGATATTTAGTCTTTCCTTGGAACTATAAAATTTATCAGGAGGTTCATAGAAAACTTTGCAGATCTTACCAAGCACGCCACTTGCATGTTAAGAAATAATTCTAAAGTTAGGTGGACTAAAGAAGCTAAACACTCTTTCAATGCTATCAAAGAAGCCATTATAACAACCCCTATTTTAATCAGTTCTAACTTTGACAAGGAGTTTTATATCTTTCCATTTTCTTCAAAAGATACAATTGCAGTTGTACTATTGCAGAAAAATGTTGATGAGTAGGAGAAACCCGATTCCTTATTCAGTAAGGTATTGAGAGATGATAAATTAAAGTATGAACCATTGGAAAAACAAGCATATGCACTCATGAAGTCATTGGAAGCCTTTAGGATTTACATTCTTCAAGCCAAGATAATAGCTTATGTACCATCAAGCTCAGTTAAAGATGTGCTTATACATCCTGACATAGATGGAAAAAAGGAGTAAGTGGATAACAAAGTTAATTGAGTTCGATGTTGAGATAAAGACAACAAAACTTGTGAAAGGTCAAGGTCTTGCCAAGCTCCTTGCAGAAGAAAATTGTAAGTTGCTTGAGATAAAAAATTTGGTCATGAATGCAGAAGACATTCAGATTTCATAAGATAGAGGTGGTGATAATTTGTAGGTTTCTCCTCACCTAGATGACTATTAATGGTACATTCACATTATTAATTTTCTGCAGAATTTATCAGTTCCTTTAGATTTGACAAAAACACAAGGGAGATCTTTAAAGCTCAAAGCCATAAATTTCTACATTAGTGATAACTTATTGTTTTGGAAAAATCTGACAGGGATACAATTGAGGTGCATAAACCAAGAGGAATCAGCTAAAATCATGACTGAGTTTCATAATAGTGAATGTGGAGGGCATCACTATTGGAAGACTACATCTCATAAAATCCTAAGAGATGGTTACTATTGGCCATCCTTATTTTTAGATGTGTGTCAATTTGTGAAAACATGTGACAAGTGTCGAAGGTTCGTAAGAAAACAACAACTAAAATCTCTTCCCCTCAAACCTATTGTGGTCACGGGTCCTCTCCAGCAATGGGGATTGGACTTCATAGGTGAGATTCATCCTCCTTCTAGCAATCATCATAAATGGATCCTTGTGGCTATTGATTATTTTACCAAATGGATTGAGGCCATTCCTACAAGAAATGCTAATCACACTGTCATCATTAATTTTATGCAAGAAAACATATTCTCTATATTTGGCTGCCCTAAGAGAATAGTCACAGATAACATTTTTGTGTTTAATGATAAACACTTGGTAAAATTATGTGAAGATATGGGAATTTAGCTAGTACATTCTACTTCTTACTATCCACAGGGAAATGGCTTAGCAGAATCATCAAATAAAAGCTTATTCAGAATCATAAAGAAGTTTCTTGAACAAAATACCAAGGGATGGGATTCCAAATTGAAATTTTATTTGTGGGTTGATAGAGTTACAAATAAAAATTCAATTGGCACATCTCCCTTTCAGTTGGTATATGGCACTGAAGCTATATTTCCTATTCAACTTGCACTCCCAGTTGCAAAATTTTTACAAGAAGTTGACTCTGAGCCAAATGATTTAACTAGAAGGATCCAAAATTCAGTAGATTTGTAGCAAGACAGAGAACAAATTCTGGAAAAGGCCGAGTTACACCAAAAGAAGATGAAAGAAATTTTTGACAGAAAAGTTACGACATATATTTTCAAGGAAGGGGATCTGGTTCTAAAATGTGATGCAACAAGACAGGAAAATGGAAAACATGGCAAGTTTGATGCACTTTGGATAGGTCGATTTGTCATAGCATCATCTCAGCAAAACAATACTTTTGTCCTCCAAGATCTTGCAGGTGAAGAAGTATCAGGTGGCCCATTTAATGGGTGATTTCTGAAACTTTACTTTTCATAAGGCTTTCTTTAAAGCCTCTTTTTTTGTACATATCCTTTTCAATTTTGTTTTTCTTGTTTTGTTCAATAAACCCATGCCCAATGGAATACTGAGTAAAATCAGTGTTGATTTCAAATTGTAAATAAGGCTACTGAGTCAAACTAGGTTCTTGGAAACCTCACAGGGAGGTCTCCATCCCAGCTGGAGCCAAATGTTATCTCTCAAAATGAGTTAGTCATTTTGTTCTTTTTTTGTAGGTGATAGTATGATCATAAATCAGGGTCCTGTATAAATTTTAAAGTTTATAAGTGTCAAAATATAGGATCTAAGATGTTATCATAGAAATAAATCAATCATCAAAAGGTCTTTTCAAAAAATCGAGAAAAAAAAAATCACCATCTAACATCTGTTTCAAAGTTAAAGTTAGCTGGTGAAAGTATTAGGTTTCAATGGCTAGCGTGTACTCTCAGCAGCAAGCGAGCCACTGAAATAGTTAACACAAGTCTTCCTCCAATGACTTCAAAAACCCAAAAAGGATACGCTGGACACACATCATGCAATAATCATGGATAGTTAATGGAATCAAATGTGTGATGACACCTTTTCCTCACATTTAGCAGGACATCATGATAGATTGTGCTCAAAACTTTCATGGGGTAGACACAGAAGGGTTTAAATATGTGACACATTCTTAATCATCATTGCAACTAGAGGGTAAAAGTACCAGTTGGTTGATGACATCAAATCAAATCACCATTTCCTATTTTAAACTCACGACATTCGAAAAATTCTATTATGGGGTTTCATATTTCATCAATAACACAAGTTGTTTTCACCAGTTCCAACCTTTCCTTTATAAGAAGTTTTTTGTTTTAATCGTGTGCAAAATTAGTTGGTGATTAAGTTGCAAATGGAAAGGAAGCAAGGAGGACGAATTCTGAGGAAAGAATTAGACAATTTATCCTTCTTGCAGTCTTATCTAGAGGTGCAGAAGTGTTTTTCAGATGTAGGTTGTATGACATATGTGGAAAGGTTGTATGAAGGTTGTCACCAGGAAATTGCAGAGGTGTTTGAAAAATATTACGATGGAAGGAAGGATATAGTGGGCTCACTGGAACTAATAGTTGATGAAGCTGCCATCGCTTTAGCAACTGGTTTACCCAAAATAGGCATAAATTGGTTTAAAACAATAGTGACCAAGAACTTGGATTTTAGATCATACCTCAAGACTGAATTCCAAAGTATAACCTGGAAGAAAAGTATCCCCATGTCTTACCTTGAATATGAATGGGAAGGATTTGTTCAAAGGAATTCAATTATACTTAACCTCAGAGGGCAGGTACGACAAGTTAATGTTATATCATTTTAGACTCTTAGATCACTTCATAGGGAAGTTCCTTCTAAATTTTCCTTTCTTTCTGCATAAAATCCTAACCAAGGTGTGTAATAATATTAGAGTTGAACCATTCAGTATAAAAAATGCCCTTTGTCATTATGGCCAGATTAAAATGATCATTTTAGAAGAATTGAGACAGAGAGAAAGAACTTGGCAGCATTTTCTTTTCTAGGAAGGTTTTGAGACCCAAACTCAACCTATAAATGAAAAGAAGAAAGTAGGCAAGAAACATTCAACTCCTCAAAGTAGCTCAAGGAGACGAAG
This sequence comes from Picea glauca, assembly GCA_000966675.3. Lineage (NCBI taxonomy): Eukaryota > Viridiplantae > Streptophyta > Pinopsida > Pinales > Pinaceae > Picea > Picea glauca. Next base: position 222,429 of record JZKD02S2001012.1, on the reverse strand, counting down.
AGCTATCCCAAAGACACCATAAGACAAAAATTCAAGCAAAAATCCCAAGAAAGCTAAAAATAAATTAGATTTTGAAACAAGGTCAGAGAAATCCAAAGTTAAAAGGACAAATACTCTAAATTTTCCATACACAGATTCAGACATAGAACTAGAAAAGGAAGATGAAAGTACAACCATCCAAAGTCCAGAATACTCCATGGAACCTGCACGGGAATTTGAAGTCTTTACTTCCAAATATGAAGGTGAAACCTCAAGAAATAAGAAATCAAAGAAAACACAGAAGATTAAGGAATTGAAAGAGGTAATAGCATAGCAAGAGGTTATAGAAAGGGTGATAAAGGCAAGATACAAAGATTTGTCAGAAAATTTTGCAAAGACCAATGCAACATTTAAGAAGTTGGCACGTGAAAGTGTAAAAGAGAAGAAGAAAAAGAAAAAGATCACAAAGGATTATAATAGTTTATGGTGGTTGGCTAAGCGCTTGAAGAGGAAAATCAAAAAATTCAAGGGAAAATTTACCACACATCCAGATTTACAGGTGTTGGCACAGGTTGTTGTTAATTTGCAGGGAGATCAATAAAATAAAGAATGATTTGTGATGAAACAATAGTTTTGAATACGAAAGTTTTCCTTTTTGAAAGAAACAGAGATTTCACCAGCATAAAAGGCGCAATTATAATCAATTATCCATTGAAAACCAGAGCTTTCATCAACTAACTAGAAAAACCTAAGGCAAAATAGTTGGTGAAACTGTAGAATAAGAATTTTGAATATCTAAGCTCGAACGGAGTGGTTTTTGGGTGATTTAAAGGATAAGAGGACATCTAAAATATGAATCACCAAATCATAAAATATTTAGTTCAAAGACTCGTGGAGGTATTGGAAGAGAATGTTTAATTGTTCAACTAAAGTTTCGTTCACAGCTGTTGAAAGTGTTTTGACTACTGAAGACATGTGTCCTTTCCTCCATGACACATCAGAAGCATAGCAAGGATGATGACCAAATTTTGAAGACAAGCTTTGAAGATAGTTCGATCCATAAGTAACTGGATTTAGTTTATCTTATTGTACTCAGTGGTTACTCTGTTTTTCTATAATTAGAAATCTAGATCCAATTTTTCAGGATCTGAGACTTGTTGTAAAAGGTTATAAAAGCCTATCATTTTAATAGAAGATGGTTTGATTCTAGATAGAAAACTATATTATGTTGTAAATATACTTTTATTATGATAATATAAATCACATTTTTCTCTCTCTATTGATGTCATATTCTCATTTTCCTTCTGTACTTTTTATTAAGTTTTTTTAGCTATAGAATGATTGTTATCTCATTGGTTAGCTCATAAGTTGATATTAAGTTTCTTATCATTGTTTATTAAACCTTACGCTTCGTATTTGGTTTACAAACATTGTTTTCTCACCCACTGAAAGCTATCATCTAATCATTAATCCTTGAGAGCACTGGCTTATTTTATTTTCATTTGTACTGTCTGAATGTGACACAGGCGCACCCGCTAGGCATGTCCACTCATAGGATCTTTCTCCCTTCCTCAGCCCGAAGAACTGAAAGGTTCTCCTATTTTCCTATTAGGAAATTTTCCACCCATAGCAACTCAACATTGGCTCTCCCTTCCTTCTGAATCAGTGCTGGCCTTTTTGTTATCGAGGTTCCTCCTATTGGAATTTTTGACACTTGCAATGTTCAAACAATTTGCTTTACTGATCCCCAATGTGCTCCCTTGTTTCCTTAGCCCCACCAGGCTAAACCTGTAGTCCACACGACCATTTTTCTATAAGACCACAGCCTTATATTCCTTCTTATCGGGGTTTCTGCCTTCAAAATCCTGATGCACTCAAATTCCTATTAGTCCTCCAGGCTAAGCTCTTGGTCCACGTGACCGCTTCTATATGACCACAGTCATAACTCTCATCAGGGTTTCAGGATTTCTAATGCCAAATTGCACTCACCCTCAGGATTCGCACTCCCTTGAATCTCGATGCGCCCTTTACGCGTTAGCCTTCCTGGCTATAGGCTTTGGACCATATGACTGTTGTCCCCGTGACCGCAGTCTTATCCCTCGTCGGGGCTATGGGGTTTCAATTGCTACAAAACACTTTCCCACAGGATTCCCAATTCCTCGAATCCCAACTTTCTAGTTTGCTGACAGCTGGATCTCACAATGGCGCTTACCTTCTTTCCGACATGCTGACAGATGGCCACACAGTGCACCTTCCTCCTTGTCGGGGTTTTGCAGTTCACGATTTCAAAAGGTGTAAACACTTTGTCACCAAGATCCTCGATATCTCGGTGAACCAAACACCGATGAATGTCCTCCTTATCAGGACTTTTCTCAATAGCTCTAATTGCTTCCATGCATCCTCCCCTGATGGACGGTCCTGGTTAACCCTCAGGGTTTTGAGACTTGTGATGTCCCAACTTTCTTGTCCTCAGGAACTCTAATTTCCCAATGCTGAATATCCCGACTCTCTTCGAATTCCTGATGCCTGTCTTCCTGAATGGATGGCTCAGATTATGTCAGGGTTTTTACTATGGAATTCCCCGATCTCCTATCCACGGGACGTCTGATTTCCCAGACTCCTGACACCTCGATCTCCGCCACGTGTCCAACTGACAGATGGCCCAGATATTCTTGGGACTTAGGGGTTTCAAATGTCAAAAAACATTATACCACGGGACTACCTATCCTTTGAATCCCGATGGTAACCCTCGTGCAGCTCCTGTCAGATCCAACAGCTGACGGGCAACTGACCAACGATCCCACAATTTACGACTCCTGGAGCTTGAACTCTGAATGCAGCCTTAACCTCCTTGATCCTTTGGCAGATTCAACGGTTGATGGGATTTCACAAATCCTCTCCACAAGATCCTGACCGTCGATTTCCTCCCTTCGGTGATTCCTTGAGAATGTCCAAGCATTCCTCCAAGGAACTTGTCCTCCTGTAGTGTAAATATGCAATGCCTGTCTTAAACACTCCACAGCACAAATCTTATAGTGCTTCTCTTCGACAAGCTTGAAAGCCTTATCCCTCCTGAGCTTCTACACAACTTCAACTTCAAAGAGGGTACTTGCACGCATGTCTTGTGGAAACCTTCAGATATTTCAAAATACCTGAGAACTCCTCAACTCTGCGCACACCTGCAGTAACAGTCCTTCAATACTTTACTCAGATTCACAATTATGAGTCTTCACTTGGCCTGCACACTCCTTGCATGGCTCCTATAACCCAATTTCACTTTTGGGTGAACGAGAACAAGAGTTAAACTATCTGAGCCTTCTGTCAACGCACTCCTTGCGGACGACTTCAACTGCACTCCTTGCAGGAATCCTTGCTCAGATAGAGAAACAATTGAAACTCATTGCACTTCCTCTCAGACTTAAATCTCAACACATGAAATCATATACACAGCATAATAGAAAATGAATAACAAGAAGTAAATACTCATGAGCATAGCATTCAACATACATACACAGAAAACAAACACAACTCTATAAATTTGAATTTAAACTCTTCTATTAATCCAAATAACTATACATGGGTGTTTCTGCACAGCTCTCTGCTTCTCTTCTTTATGCTCTGGATTCTTCTAACTATTCCCTGAATTATGTTACAATGCACAATGAGGGTGTTTATATCCTGTTTCCCTCCTGCGCTCTCAAACAGTCTAATCTGGAATTAAATTCTACCTACTTACATTTACTACTATAAATGCCTCCATCTACTTCAGACGAGAGTAGGGCGCTCAAGGTTTGATTACATTATACCAAGGTGCCTTCATTAAATGATCTCATTTATATTTGGCACATCAACTTCAAGGGAAATTTCAAAAATTTGTGTTGGATTCCTTCCAGCTGTCATTTGTCTTTTGTGTTGGCTCGCTTGACGTGAGGGATGCTCCTGCATCATACTCCCTCACTTGAAAAATTTCATGGGCTCCTATCCATGAGCTCCTGCATGGTCTATCCATTCTTCAAAATCTCTTCTTCAGTCTCCCAGCTGGCATCTTCAACTGGATGACCCTTCCACTTGACCAAATATTCAAAGTATTCTTTCCTTCTGGTCTTCTTATCCACTCGTTTATCCAGTATATTCTCCATATGTGGCTTCTCTGCAACTGGCATCTACTTTTTCCACTGAACCTCTAGTTTTTCACCTTATGCTCCTGTCTCCTCAAGTTTATATGGGTATAAATCTGAGACATTGAATATCAGAAAAATTCCGATTCCATCGGGTAATTCAATCTCATAAGCATTCTCTCCCATTTTCTTCAAGACCTTGCATGGTCCGATTTTCTTCATTTTCAATTTATTGTATGTTCCTCTCGAGAACCTTTCTCTTCTCAAGTGTGATAGAACTAATTCACCAACCTCGAACTGAAGTTTTCTCCTCCGCTGGTCGGCTCTACTCTTATATTCGTGACTTGAATCTAGCAGTCGCTACTTCACTTGGCTGTGAAGTTATTTCATCACTTCTGTGAACTCTTCAACACTTGCGCTCCTAGTCCCAGTCTTCTCTGAATCCCTTAATTCATAAACTTCTCTCGGTTTCATGCCATATACAATCTGGAATGGACTTTGGCCTGTGCTCCTGTTCACTGAGTCATTATAAGAAAACTCTGTCTGTGGCAATGTATTGTCCCAACTGCTGTGGTGCTCTGCCACCAGGCTCCTCAGTAAGTCTCCCAGACTTTTGTTCATCACTTCTGTCTGTCCATCTTTCTAAGGATGATAAGCTAAACTAAACAACAAGTTAGTCCCCAACTTCTTCCATAATTTCCTCCAAAAGTTCCCTAAGAACTTTGTATCCCTGTTCGAAACAATACTCCTTGGTAAGCCATGAAGTCGAATGACTTATTTGAAAAATAGATTCATGAAGTGTGTTGCGTCATTGGTTTTCTGACATGGGATAAAATGTGTCATCTTGGAAAATCTATCCACTACCACAAAGATCGAATCAAATCCTCTTTGTGTCCTTGGCAATCCCAATATGAAATCCATGCTAATTTCATCCCACGGCTTCTCAGGTATGGACAATGGTTGATAAAACCCGCATTCTACTTCCATCCCTTTGAATGCTGGAAAATTTTGCATCTGTCTGCAAACCTCTTGACCTCTGCTTGCATCCCTGGCCAAAAGTATGACTCACTTAGCTTCGCAAATGTCTTATCATGGTTGAAGTGTCCAGCCAATCCTCCACTGTGTTTTCCCTTCAGCATATTCTCCCTCATGGAGCAATTTGGAACACACAGTTGATTTCCCTTAAACAACATCCCTTCCTGGATCATGTATTCGAGCCACTGGCTTCTATCCTTGAGAACTGGGTTCTCAGCTGCTTCATACACTTCTTGAAAATCTGGATCATCTGCGTACATGTCTCTGAGATCATCAAAACCCAATGTCTTGACTTTCAAATCCTGCAATAGAAAACACTTCCTGCTCAAAGCATCAACAACTTTGTTAGTAGTACCAGAAATATGTTTTATCAAAAAAGTGAAATTCTGTATGTATTCAACCCATTTAACATGCCTCTAATTCAACTTTTCCTATTGAGTCACAAACTACAATGCATGGTTATCACTATACAAAAAAAAATCATTTGGAATCAAACAGTGCCTCCATTTCTTCAATGCCTGGACGATGGCATAAAACTCCTTGTCATATGTGGAATATTTCACCTTCGCTTCATTCAGTTTCTCGCTGAAATATGAAATCGGTCTGTCATCTTGACTTAAGACTGCTCCTATTGCAAACCTGCTTGCATCACATTTTACCTGAAATGTCTTTTGAAAATCCAGCAACACCATAATTGGTTGTTCTATAATCTTCAGTTTCAACAAATTGAAACTCTTCTCAGCCTCTTCAGTTCAGTGAAAATATTTATGTCTTTTCTTCACTGTATCCATCATTGCTGCACTAATCCCGCTGAAATTCCTGATGAATTTTCAGTAGAAACTAGCTAATCCATGAAAACTTCTCACCTCAAATATGTTCCTTGGTGACGGCCAATTCTTAATTACCTCCACCTTATCTGGATCCATCCTCAGCTCATTTTCCGAAATAAAAAACCCCAAATAAATGAGTTATGTCTTCATGAATGAGGACTTCTTCATGTTTAGCAGTAACTTCTCTTGCTGTAATATCTTCATCACAATGGCTAAATGCTTTGGATGTTCAACCTCCATTTTACTGAAAATTAGTATATCATCCAGATATACAATAACAAATTTTCCAATGAAATCCTTCAGGACTTCATTCATCAACCTCATAAAGGTACTTGGTGCATTTGTTAAGCCAAACGGAATAACAAGCCATTCATACAAACCTTTGTTTGTCTTGAATGCTATTTTCCATTCATCACCTTCTCTCATACGAATCTGGTGATACCCACTCTTCAAATCAATCTTTGAAAAAAAAAATTCCCCACTTAAGCAATCCATCAAATCATCCATCCTTGGTAATGGAAATCTGTACCTGATGGTTATCTTGTTAATGGCTCTTGAATCAGTGCACATCCTCCAGCCTCCGTCTTTCTTCGAACTGAGTACTGTCGGAACAACACATGGACTCAATCTTTCCCTGACCAAACCTTTTTCCAACAACTCCTGGACTTGTCTTTTGACCTCTTCATTCTCCCGCAGTGTCAATCTGTACGCAGCTTTGTTTGGAAAACTGGATTCTAGTATGAGATCTATATGATGACTCACACTCCTCATCGGTGGAAACAAACAAAGTAATTTTTCCACTACAATATCAGCGAACTCTTCCAGTGGTCCTTGAACTTCTTCTGGCAAATCATCCACTCTTGTGCTAGTCAGAAAAATTCTTGGTTTTCTGACCACAAAGAATTGTGGATCCTCCTTCTTCTTAACCTTGGTAAGAAGTTCCTTCCCACTCATGAGAAGTACTATATTGCCTACTTCCATCTTCACCTCTTTATCCTCAATTGGATGCAACATATGGGTTCTCCCATTCTTCTCCAGGGTGTATGTGTTCATCCTCCCATCATGGATCACATTTATATCATATTGCCATGGTCTACCCAACAATAGATGACAAACATCCATAGGAATAACATCACATAAAATTTTATCATTATATCTCCCTATCTTAAATTCAACTAAACACTGTTTGGTGACATTTACCTGATGTCCCTTTTGTAGCCATGAAACTTTATATGGACTTGGATGATCAATCGTCTCCAGCTCTAGCTTTTCTACCATCTTGGTTGAAACGAGATTATCAGTGCTACTGCTATCCACAATGACCTTACATACTCTATCCTTGGTCTTGGAAGCAGTCCTAAAAAGACTGTTTCTTTGAGCTGAGCTTTCCATTTATTTCTCTGGTGTCAAAAGGAATTTTCGCATCACTAGCAATCTTCCGCCTTCAGCATATTCTGCCTCAACATATCGCCTCTATTCCTCAACGATGTGAGTCTCTCCAACCTCTTTCTTTTTCTATGGACACTTGAATGACTTGTGCCCATTTTTCCCACATGTGAAGCATGTGATTACTCCACCTCTTCCTCTTCCTCTACCTATGGTATGAGGAAACCTATTATTATTAGCATATCCTCCCCTCTGCTCATTATGCCATTCTCCTTGTTCAGCATATCGCCCTCGCTGTGAGCTTCCACCTCTCTCTGTCTGAGTCTAAGGTTTCTTCCAGTCGTCCCTGGGCTTCTGGGTTCTTTCCTGGGCAACTGCTTTGCCTCTAGGATGACTTCTGCCTCGGCCTCTTTGACTCTGCTTTCAACCCAGCTTCTCCTCTGCCTTCAAATCCATTTGATAAGCATCCTCTACTGTCCGGATGGTTTCCATACTCATTTCATCCTGAATCTCATATCTCAGGCCATTCACATACCTGGCCACTTTTTTTTCATTGCTTTCGCGATGACCTGCCCTCATATTCAACTTGTAAAATTCCTTAGTATATTCCTTTACTGTCATTAGCTTCTATCTCAAGTTCTGCATCCTCCTGAACAGAGAAATTTGATAGTCCCTCGGAATGAATGTTGCCTTCATATTTGCAATCATCCTGTCCCAGCTCTTAATTTTCTGCTTGCCTTGGCAATGCCTGTCAGCTTGTAGTTCATCCCACCACAAGGCTGCATGTCCTTTTAATCTCGTGACAGCATGCCTAACTTTCTTGTCCTCTTCGACATATTCATGGTCGAAGTAAGTGTCTAGAGCTCTAATCCAGTCTAGAAGCTCTTCCACATCCATATTTCCCTCATAAACTGGAATGTCCATTTTTACCTTTGTACTCATTCTTGCAACAACTTTAAGTAAGTGTTCAATTGCTGCATCTTCCGTTGGGATTTCTTCTCCTCCATGTCCAACATCATCTTCATATTCAGATTCACTGGTATCTCCTGCATCAACTTTGCACCTTTGTGATGTCTCCATGTCCTCCATTCTGGAACGAAGATTATGCACTTCTCTCTCCATGTCTGGATTCTGCACTTTCCTACCCCTACCTCTGGGCATCTCCCCTTCCTCCTCTGGATTGGGTTATTGTCTATCCCTTCTCCTCGGTGGCATGGTGAAATTCTCCTTCCCTTCTCTACTATAGAAAGAAAAGACTCCTTCTTGTGCTCTGATACCACTTGACGCAGGCGCGCCCGCTAGGCACGTCCGCTCACAGGATCTTTCTCCCTTCCTCAGCCTGAAGAACTGAAAGGTTCTCCTATTTCCCTATCAGGAAATTTTCCACCCACAACAACTCAACACTGGGTCTCCCTTCCTTCTGAATTAATGCTGGCCTTTTTGTTATCGAGGTTCCTCCTATCGTAATTTTTGACACTTGCAATGTTCAAACAATTTGCTTTATCGATCCCCGCTGCGTCCCCTTGTTTCCTCTGCCCCACCTTGCGAAACCTTTAGTCCACACGACCATTTTTCTATAACACCGCAGCCTTATATTCCTTCTTATCGGGGTTTCTGCCTTCAAAATCCTGATGAGCTCAAATTCCCGTTAGTCCTCCAGGCTAAGCTCCTGGTCCACATGACTGCTTCTATATGACCGTAGTCATAACTCCCGTCGAGGTTTCGGGATTTCTAATGCCAAATTACACTCACCCTTAGGATTCGCAATCCCTTGAATCCTGACGCGCTCTTTACGTGTTAGCCTTCCTGGCTATAGGGTTTGGCCCATATGACCGTTGTCCCCGTGACCACAGTCTTATCCCTCATCGGGGCTATGGGGTTTCAATTGCTGCAAAACACTTGCCCACGAGATTCCCGATTCCTCGAATCCTGACTTTTAGGTTTGCTGACAGTTGGCTCTCACAATGGCGCTTACCTTATTTCCGATGTGCTGACAACTGGCCACACGGTGCACCTTCCTCCTCATCGGGGTTTCGCGGTTCGCGATTTCAAAAGGCATAAACACTTTGTCACCAGGATCCCTGATATCCCGATGAACCAAACACCGATGAACGTCCTCCTTGTCGGGACTTTTCCCGATAGCTCTTATTTCTTCCACGTGTCCTCCCCTGATGGAAAATCCTGGTTAACCCTCGGGGCTTCGAGACTTGTGATGTCCCAACTTCCTTGTCCTCAAGAAATTCGATTTCCCGATGCTGAATATCCCTACTCTCTTTGGATTCCTGACTCCTGTCTTCTTGAATGGATGGCTCAGATTATGCTGGGGTTTTCACTATGGACATCCCCGACCTCCTATCCACGAGATGTCTGATTTCCTGTACTCCTGATGCCTTGATCTCTGCCACATTTCTACTGACGGAAAACCCAGATCTTCTCGGGACTTCAAGGTTTCAAATGTCGAAAAACATTCGACCACGGGACTACCGATCCTTCGAATCCCGATGGTAACCCTCGTGCAGCTCCTGTCAGATCCAATGGCTGACGGGCAACTGACCAACGATCCCATGATTTATGAATCCTAGAGCTTGAACTCTGAACGCAACCTTCACCCCCTTTCTCCTTTGGTAGATCCAACGGTTGATAGGATTTCACAAATCCTCTCCAAAATATCCTGACCATCGATTTCCTCCCTTTGGCGATTCCTTGAGAATATCCAAGTATTCCTCCACGGAACTTGTCCTCCTACAATGCAAATATGCAATGCCTATCTTAAACACTCCACAGAATGAATCTTATAGTGCTTCTCTTCGATAAGCTCAAAATCCTTATCCCTTCTGAGCTTCTACACAACTTCAACTTCAAAGAGGGTCCTTGCACGCACTTCTTGCGGCAACCTTCATATATTTCAAAATACCTGAGAACTCCTCGACTCTGCACACACCTGCAATAGAAGTCCTTCAATACTTTACTCAGATTCACAATTCTAAGTCTTCACTTGGCCTGCGTACTCTTTTCATGGCTCTTATAACCAAATTTTACTTCATGGTGAACGAGAACAAGAGTTAAACTATCTGATCCTTCTGTCAACGCACTCCTTGCGAACGACTTCAACTGCACTCCTTGCAGGAATCCTTGCTCAGATAGAGAAACAATTGAAACTCATTCCACTTCCTCTCATACTTCAATGTCAACACATGAAATCATATACATAGCATAATAGAAAATTCATAACAGGAATTAAATACTCATGAGAATAGCATTCAACATACATACACAAAAAACAAACACAACTCCATGAATTTGAATTTAAACTCTTATATTAATCCAAATAACTATACATGGGTGTTTCTGCACAGCTCTCTGCTTCTCTTCTCTATGCTCTGGATTCTTCTAACTATTCCCTAAATTATGTTACAATGCACAATGAGGGTGTCTATATCCCTTTTCCCTCTTGCGCTCTCAAACAGTCTAATCTAGAATTAAATTCTACCTACTTACATTTGCTACTATAAATTCCTCCATCTACTTTAGACGAGAGCAGGGCGCTCAAGGTTTGATTACATTATACCAAGGCGCCTTCATTAAATGATCTCATTTATATTTGGCGCATCAACTTCAAGGGAAATTTCAAAAATTTGTGCTGGATGCCTTCCAGCTGTCATTTGTCTTTCGCGCTGGCTCGCTTGACGTGAGGGATGCTCCTGCATCAAAATGCCATACTGTAATTGAGTTATCCCATTGATCCACACATACATAAACACAAAAACAAGTTTTCTTCAAGTTACCAAGAATCTTTGACCTACAACCTCAAAGAGTTTCTTGGAATGATAACACTCACGATAATCCGCAAGCTTCCTCTTCATGCGAGTAAGCATGGTCATGCTCCAGTCAAAAATATGTGCATCAAGGCACTGCATGGAACAATACATATGCGCCCAGGAAGCCTTGTGGATGGCTGTGGATCCAATGATCCACCCAATGAGTAGTAGGATAACCTTCAGTGATAGTTTGGTGATCTTCCTGATGGGCACTTAAGAACCTACTTTCTCAGTGCCTGCCTCACAGTGCATCCCGATGTAGTCAGCAATGTTGAAGGTCCTAGAAGGAAACATGTGTAGGTTGACTGGTTCCCCTCTCCTCGAGAGGCCAGTCAAGAAGTAAATATCCTCGGTCATTGGAATCAATGACTGCCCCTCAATCATGAATGCCTCTGGATCCAGGTGCCAGTAATCTACTAGGGCATTCAAAAGCCTAGGTTGTGCCCTAATAAGGAGACACTAGTAGAACTTCCACAACCTGCATTGTTTTAATGCGGTGATGGCAGAAAGGTCCTCATCAACCAAGACATTGATATCCTCATGTTCCATGTCCCTCCAGTGGACATACATCCCGTTACATGACAAGTTCAAGGGGGAGTTAGCTCTGGCATTTGTTTTATTTTTCCTTGCTTTTGAGGGTGTACACAAGTTGTTTTAGACACAATCGCATATGTCCATAACAACCCGTGTACACATAGTGCCGCCCTTTTTTAAGAGAGCAAGGCCACCCAAAAACTAAAAACAATGCAAAATTGAAGTATATAAATGGAAGAGGGATGAGCTTGTATTTACTTGGTCTGAGCAGAAGTTCGTTTCGACATATAAAGCTCCCACAATCAACTCTTTTAGAAAAGGGGTATTTTTACCTTTCGGTTAATTTTCAAATTGTAATGGTGAAAATGAGTTGTCAGCTTCTATTTCTAGACTTTTTTGGCCCTTTTTGCCACCTTTTCTAACCCTTTTGTCATTTTTTTTGGCTTGAAAATCATTTAATTTGGTTCTTGAGTTTCTTATTGGATGTTATGATGCACTTTACCTTTTGGTTTGGTAACTTTTTGGGAGATGGGTCACTTTTAAAGTTCCTTTGGCAAAAGTCATTTTTCCAACTTTTTGCAAATAAGTTAGGATTCCACCTCCACTTTCTACATCTCAGTGTATTTTTTTCTTTTCCATAGGATTGATCCCACCGAAGTTCAACACAGAACCATCATCATTGTTTTATAAGAGGCGTGATTAGGTGGTAGAGCCTACATTTACATGGATTCCCTAGATATATCCTTGTTACCTTTTGGCATCCATGCTGTCTCTAATGACTTTAGGCTCGGGAGTCCTTTTTAGTCCTGTCATTATTACAATATTGAGCCTCATTCGTCTGATGCATCACCACTTTTTACCTCACCCTTGGGACTCCCAAAAATAAGCATGCTTTGTTGTCTTTCAAGTTCACTTTGAAATCTGAAAGCAACATCTAATGAGACTATATTTATGCTTTTCAATATTGTCTGGATTAACTGAGAAAAGTAACCTCTTAGAGTCTTCTTTAAGCCATTTTTAGACTCTCTAAACATGAAAAAATTGTTGAGAGATCTTGTTTCCCTTCACGCTCGCCAAAATAAAATATGAACGAACATCTATCCAACAGTAGTTTACCCCTTTTTCAGTCTGGATGGTCAATTTTACGAACAAAGGTATACTCTAGGAACTTCGGTTCGCTAGAAGAGTATTCTCAGGTATAAGTTTAACCCTTTTTCGGGCCTGAGGGACTAAATTTATGAAAAAGGAACCCCCCACGGAGTCCATAGTTAAGCTCTTTTCAGATTCCCTAAAATTGAAAAGATCACTGAGTGACCTTGTTCTTTCACACTCGTTAAATTGGTCCATAAGGACACACCCCATGGAGTCCATAGTAAAGATATTTTCAGACTCCTTAAAATTGAAAAGAATGTCGAGTGACCTTGTTCCTTCACACTCATTAAAATTGGTCTAGAAGAACATCTACTAGCATGAGTTTGCCCCTTTTTAGGGCATGTGGTTCATGGAGGGAAAAGGTACACCTTGGGAGATTCGTCTCGCCAGGAGAGTTCTCCTCAGTAAGTTTTATACTTTTTTCGGGCTAAGGAGACTAAATCTATAAAAAGGTAGTGAGTCCATAGTTAAGCTCTTTTTAGACTCTTTAAAATTGAAAAGATTGCCCAGTGATCTTGTCTTTGTCACACTCGTTGAAATGCTTTTGAATAAGACATCTTTTCGGTGCTAGTTTATCCCTTTTTTGAACCGACTAAACTATTTTTGAAAAAGGTACCCCATGGAGTCCTCTCTTACATTTTTTCAGACTCTCTAAATGTGAAAAAACTACCGATCTTACCTTCTCTGGGCTCGTGAAAAATACATTGAAGGGGGTTTCATCATGTCTTTCTAATTGAATTTTCATCTCTACATCTTTAGCCTAATGTCAACTCCATGTTTCTCTCAACTAAACCTTTGAATCATGCCTCTGCAACCAAACACCTTGAGCCATAGAGAAATTTTCCCCAAGTGTCATTTTCCTTCACATGTTTCCTTGCTTTGAGAATTAGTGTGTTCCTTATGCTTGGAAATAGTATTCTTGAGACACTCGTTCCTCCTTTGTAACGTAGAATTCTTTTATTCTTTTTCAATCTCTTTAAAAATTTGAAAAAGACAAAAAAATAAAAAACCCAAAAAGAGGACGAGAAATATATATTATTTTTTGGAAGCACAATAAGTCTCCCTTAGAAAAAGCACATCCTTTAGTTTGTTCATCAAGATTTGGGATCTAATATGACCTTAGGAAGTTGTTGTTGTGTCCTCCTCCGTTTGGTTACTCTTCCAAACACATGGAGAGTTTGTGTTGCCTCCTGCATCATGAACTTATGTCAATTTCATGTTTCATGAGTCTGATCATCATTCATGCTCTTTTCCAAGGGAAGTTTCACCCAACCTAATTCATCCTTTCTACAGTTTTTCTTTTGATCTCATGCCCAGCAATCCCAAAAGTCCAATCAAGTCCTTGTTCGAAATCAATGAAGTTCTCTTCCTGATCATCAAGATCCTCTTGTATTTTCTTGATGAGCCATAGAAGACCTCTAGGTAGTGAATTCGTACACTCACATTACACTCCTACCCGAGTTTTGAATATCTTGAAGTTACTTCTTGAGCTTTGAAGGCCTTATCTCCATCCATCAGGTGTCATTGGATTCTTGAAGATGGATACTATACTTGTATATATTTTATTTTGAGATGTAGATCCGATGTGTATTTCTCGCAGCTACACTTTATATAGTTATATGACATGGATCTGTAGTGTATTTGGTTGGAAGCCATGATTTATTTCATCCCGATCATGGATATGCCTGCCTCAGAGAGACAATTGTTGTTTTTACAGACGTCACCTCTCGAACTCTGGTCCTGGGCTCACTCGTTTGTTACATTGGTGAATATTGTAATGTATTTTGGCCATCACATGCTCTTCTGACCTCACACATTAGGGGGCATCTGTTATAACCCTAAATTTATCTACATATTCATACCGAGCATTTGGCCCTCTTATTTGCATTTTTTTCCAAGCCATCACTGAGTTTCTCTTCTAAAAAACCAAATTTTTGAAGATGTACGTGCCTTGCACCAATACTTCCCACGTACGTATGCATGTTGCACCACTATAGCCCGCGTATACTTGCAAAAGTTGCAAGGAATTTGTTGAGATTATGGGCTATTGGGTAGTTTCCCAACTAATCCACTGCCTATAGCCTGTCACCCAACCGAATAACCATCCTTCTGTCATATAAAAGGAGGTGTTGGTGTCTCATTCCACATATATACATAAGAACAATGAAACTCTTCCCATTTCACATCCCCTCCTTACCCCAAGAATTTGCAGCCTTCTTGTCAAAATTGCCTTTGAATTCCTCATTTTTCCCTTTTTCCTCCATAAGAACCCATTCCATTTCCCAAGAAGAAGGTTGAGAGGAGAAAGATACACAAATTTGCACTTGAAGCTTGGTGAAGAGGACCTCGGACCAAGTTTGAGGAGCAGTAGCCAAATTTGGTTGTAAGTGATCATTGTATTATCAATAAAATAAGTACTTTTCCTGTCCCAAAACATGATGTATCAAATGTTTGCATTTGTTTTATGTTTTTATTCTAACATATAACCCTTATTTATGTATTAAATGTATGCTTGTAGATTTGTGTTTGTCTATATTTGAATGCAGGCCAACCTTGGGAGGAGGTTTGCATTCAGCGAAGCTTTCAAGCACCAGAGGATCGTCATTAGATGCAGAGTAAAGGTATAGTTACCCGATCCTTCTCATTTTACTTTTCTTGCATAAGTTTGGGGTATGTTTGGGGTAGTTAGAGAAGTAGGAGACTTTTAAACGATTATTGATCTGCCTACATTGTAAACCCTGGTGTATCCTTGGGGGAATTTGTTAAGCCCTAATATTGGCTAATTACCCCTTAATTGGGGCATATTATATTAGTAATTTTATTTATTTATGTCGGCTTTAGTCCATTAGTTGTAATTATACCTCCTAGTCTCCTATATATATACCAAAGAGACATTTTCATTTTGAAACATCTTGTACTTGAAAATTTAAGTGGGGTAAAAGGAGGTTACCCCCTCGAAGAGGCTTATTATCTGAAATTATCTCTTTTTCAAGGCGTTGAGTACTTTTTCTGAGAATTTTCTATGCTATATTGATATTTGGTTCTTAACAGAATTTTTCCTGCTAGCATGCATCCCATATAACTCAATAAAAATTGTATAGCCACTAACATTGCTAGTTAGGGATAACATAAATTTCTTTAATTTCAAATGTATATAATATAACATAGAATAACATATTTTAGCTCTTTCTTCTTGGATTTTATCCCATATTGCTCTTGTCTCTTATTATAACTAACATGTGTCTTGTGTAGGTGTTACGTGTGCTGAATCGTGGTGCCAATAACAATGTGATAAAAATGAATATAGGCCATTCATACATGGAATTTAGAGTTTAGAGCAACAAAACCAACACATAACATGCATTATACATCTACATATGTCATAAATAAAACCAATATTTCATCAGCAATCATATAGAACCCTATAAGGATCACTGAAACAACAACATAAAATGTGTAATAAGACTATCTTTGATCCTCCAATCTACAAGGGGGTCCCACCTACTAGTATTATATATCATTGGCATAGTTTAATAATAGGCTTAGCAATACTTTGTGGGTGAAATCCTTGTTGTAATTTTAATCGTCAACAAACTAGTGAATCCACAGGGAAATCTATTTCCAACAGATTAGGAACTCAGAACACATGGTTTCACAAACCAAGAACAGTAGATCAAGAAGATATAACAAGAATGATTATGCAATAGGGGGAAGTGAGCAGATTTAATGGAAAAATGACTGGGAATTTGGGAATAACTCATGAAAATTTTTAAGTATGAGGGGATTTATCCATGTATGCATGATCATTCAAATAGAATTTGATCTTAATTCAAGGAGAAAAATTTATGGACTTGCTCTTTTAATTCTCAAATGGATGAATAAATGGAAAGAAGAAGTGGGGGATAACAAATTTCTTTATAAGACAATAGTGAAAGCAGATAACAAATTCAAGTGTTCTTTCAGGGGGAACATCGTAACAACTGTGTAAGCTTAATTGTTATTGACTAACAATACCTTGTGTAATATCCCTAGGTCAAACCCAACTGTAAATATAATAATGTACTTAAGATGGTGAGTTGTTTTATATGTTTTTGGCATGCATCTTCCATGGTGTAGTGCGTGCATGTACTGTGCAGTAAAAAGATGAAATGGGCACATTCCAGGATACCACACACAACATCTTAAGTGTGCATGATATTGAGGCCAGCGAGCCTTTGTGTATATGTTTCATTTTATAGGCTGGTGAGCCAGTTATTATAATCTAGGAGGCTTATGTTTTCATTAGGCCAAACAACCTAGATGTTAAAGGCCACTGCGCCTATTTTTGTATATGTCTCATCATTAATATAAAATACATCACCACGCATAAACTGACCATGATAAAAGAGATGGGGAACTAAACTCCACTAGTTATGGAAAGGGTGAGGGGGATAAAAGTTAAGGAAAAAGGCTAAGCTAGGGAGCTTAAGCCAAAAATGAATATTATATTAATATTTCTTAAAGTATAAAGTATGGATAATTATTTTATCCTAAGTTCTAAAGTTGGGGACAAGTGGGCCAAAGTAGCTCCCAACATGACAAGTGTCAAGTTGGGCACATGCATACATATTGTTGGGACTTAGCTCATTCTTATCATTCTTTCCATCAACTTGGGCATCATTCCTCCCATTATGCATTCATCCATTCAGCCATAGGAGGATCTGTTAGAAAAATAGGACCATGGAGCAATAAAATAAAACAAATGTGGAAAGAAAACACAGAAGATACACAATACAATAGAGACACAGATTTATGTGGTTCACCCAGTGTGGTCTACGTCCACCAGAGAAATTGCCAGGTCCTTCCTTTATTATTATCCAACATATGAAGGGATACAACCTACAACAAACCCGTTGTAACTTCCTCTTCTTTCTCTCACAATATCATATCTTAGAATACAATATTCGTCGTCAACCATAGTCATAATACATTTCCCTCATAAAAGAGGGTTTCCTTCTAGGGAAAAAAACCCTAACATAATCTCTATCGTTGGATCTGTGACCTTATAATGAATGGTCCATATTTACAATGAAATTACAATATACATTTACAAGTCAATTGTTCCTTCGGGGGCTTCTCCCCCGAACCCTCACTTGCCCCTAGACCCCCCAGCCGAGGGGATACCCCCCCCGGACCCCACAGAGGGGTTACCCCCTCTCCACTCCCTCACATGGAAGAGTGTACATACATCTGGGGTGTAAATACTTCATGGGGTATAAACACGGCTGAAAGTAAAGGACCTCTGAATCAGGAAGATAATCAGGCTCCACAACCAACAATCTCCCACTTGGAGACTAATCTCAACAACTCCACCACTACTGTATATGATAGACTCTGAACCTTCTTGGAACTAGCAAATTTCTCATCTTCATCTTCATTCTTGAAGACCAACTGAAACTAAGTAGGAACTCTATTTCTCCCTGGTTACTCCCTTTGTTAACATGACTGTATGATTCTGGCTAGTGTGTATATTTTCCAACTTCAAATGTCCATCTTCCAAGGTGGATCATATGAAGTGGTACCTCAACTGTATATACTTATTCTTCAAATGGAAGGCTGAGTTCTTTGCAAGATGAATGGCACTCTCACTGTCATAGTACAACCTGCTATTCTCTTGATTCTTTCCCAATTCCTCCATAAACCTCTGTAACCAAATCATCTCTTTACTAGCCTCTGTAGCAGCAACGTACTCTGCCTCTGTTGTTGAAAGTGAAACAACCTTCTGCAGTTTTGAAATCTAACTTACTATTGTTCCACCTATAGTAAACACATACCCTGTGGTACTCCTCCTACCATAATCGAATCAACATATCCTTATAGAACAGTTTCTAAACCTCCAAAACATAATGCATGATTAGAAATACCTTTCAAGTATCTGAGAATCCACTTTACTGCCTACCAATGTTCTTTACCTGGATTGTTCATATATCTACTCACAACTCCCACTCCATGTGTAATATCTGGCCTTGTGCAAACCATTGCTTACATCAAGTTGCCAACTGCTGATGAATATGGGACCCTGGACATGTATTCTATCTCCTCTTGTGTCTTGGGACACATTTCCTTAGTTAATTTGAAATGGCTAGCCAAAGGTGTACTAACTAGTTTTACATTCCGCATTCTAAACCTCTCCAACACCTTCTCTGTGTACTCACCCTGAGACAATGTCAGTTTTCAATTTTTCTTGTCTCTTGTTATTCTCATACCAAGGATTTTCTTTACAGCACCCAAATCCTTCATCGCAAATGAATTGGCTAATTTCTTCTTGGGCACATTTATATCCTATATATTAGACCCTACAACAAGCATGCCATCTACATACAATAGCAAGATAATAAAGATTCCATTTTCTAGCCTTTTAAAATAAACACAGTGATCAGAATGACATATACTATAACCCTGTTCTGTCATAAACTTGTCAAACTTCATATACCACTACCTTGGAGATTTCTTTAGGCCATATAATCTCTTCTTCAACCTGCATACCAAATTCTCCTTCCCTTTGACCTCATACCCCTGTGGCTATCGCATATAAATCTCTTCCTCCAAATCCCCATGGAGAAAAGTTGTTTTTACATCTAACTGTTCAAGATGCAAATCTTCTACTGCCACAATACTTAAAATAGTTCTAATTGAAGTCATTTTAACAACAGGATAAAATATTTCATCAAAATCTATACCTTTCTTTTGTGTAAACCCCTTTACAACAAGTCTACCCTTGTACCGCTTTTCTCCTACATCTTCTTCTTTCAACTTGTAAACCCATTTATTCTGCAATGCTCTTTTTTCCTGCAGGCAATTGAACCAAGTCCCAAGTATGGTTATTTACCAAGGAATCCATTTCCTCTTTCATGCCTTTCTCCCACTTCCTTTTGGTGTCTACCTGTATTGCCTCTTAATAACATCCCAGTTCACCAGAATCAGTCAACAATAAATAATAAAATGAAGGAGAGTATCGTTCAGGGGGTATACTTAACCTGGTAGATTTTCTAACAACACTTGCAGGTGTTTGAGGTACCTACTTCTCCTGTTGTTGTACATTTTTATTTTTTGGTTCCTTTGGAATTTCTTTTTCAGTGATCTCATCAAGCACTGTGTATTCTTGTTTTTTATTTTCCTGTTTCTTTCCCTGCAATTGATCTTTGTACATGACCTTCTCATTGAATATGACATCTCTACTCCTAATGATTTTGTTATTTTCATAATCCCATAAGAGATAACCAAAATCATTAACACCATATATAATAAAAGTACATTTCTTGGATTTTTCCTCAAGCTTTGTTCTATTTTCTTTATCAATATGAAAAAATGCTTCACAACCGAAAGTTTTCAAAAAAGAATAGTTTACCTTTTTTTCTGTCCATTCTTCCTCTGGAATTCTACCATCCAAAGAGATTGAAGGTTCTCTGTTTATTAAGTAAAAAATAGTATCTACATCATCTACCCAAAACTGTAAGGGAAAACCAGCATGCAATCTCATACTCCTTGCATGCTCCATGATTGTCCTATTCATCCTTTCTGACACACCATTTTCTTGTGGTGTTCTTGGAACTGTCTTCTCTCTGCAAATCGTATGGTATGAACAATAATCATCAAACTCCTTGTTGGAATATTCACCTCCATTATCTGATTTGAGACACTTAAACTTTTTTCCTGTCTCATTCTCAACCAAAGCTTTCCATTTCTTAAAAGTATCAAAAAGATCAGATTTTTGTTGAATGAAATAAACCCAAGTTTTTCTAGTTGCATCCTCAATAAAAGTAATATAATAATGAGATCCACCAAGAGATGATACCTGATATGGTCCCCATACATATGTATGCACAAGCTCTAACCTTTCACTCTTCTTTTCTTTTCCGACTCTGAGAAATCTGACTCTCTTATGTTTTCCATAAACACAATGCTCACAGAAGTC
>JZKD02S2001012.1:170396-191606 GCA_000966675.3 Picea glauca | reverse complement strand
GTCTCGACTGGTGTTGATGATTTTCTGACGACTATGTTGTGTCGATTGTGTTGTTCGACTTGTGATTAGTCGATGGTGTTTATTGACTTGAAAGTTGATTTTGAAAATGCCATGTGCTTTGATAAAGTACGAGATGTGAGAGTTTGTTTGGAGAACAAAAGTTTTTGTTGGCATCATTTTCAATCTTGTATGATTTGCTTTTCAAGATTGATGTTTTTCTTGGCTTGTGACAAGATGTCGCAGGAAGGTTTTTGCAGCCATTGGAGAGTTGTTTTTTGTTGACGCCAAAGAGTTCGAAAGAAGGACTTGATTCTTAGTGGGAAGGTTGGCAGTCTTCCAGGCACAGGGAGAGCAGTGGATCAGCAGCAGCCAGAGAGCAGTGGTTGAAGGACAGAGCTATTTGTAGTGCCTGGCATGTCAGACTATTCAGGTGAATGTCGAAAATATTTTGATATAACTTGAAAGATGATCATAAGATTTTGTGGGTCCAAAAGCATTTTAGTGGGAAGGTGTGATCAAAATCTAGACCAGGGGTCAAATTTTAGCCCAAAAATCAATGTTCTTGGAATTGCCTCAAATCGGACGTGAGCATAGCCCTCATCGTCACGAATCCAACGCAATTTGTTTCGTCTCAAACGGACGTTGGGAGGAAAATATATAGCGATCTGTTCGGAAAGTCAAACAGGTAAAAAAGTGTTGACTGGGTAGTCCGTACAGTCTGTACGGCCACGTGGCAGGGCCGTACCATCATGATGATGTGGCAGTTTGATGATGTGGCGTATTTTTATTGGATGGTGTTTGTCCAATCGGATGGTGACATGTGGCATATTTTAGGTGAATAGAAAGGTGCCACGTGGCCCAATGAAGGGTTGCCACGTGGCACCCCGATTTTTGACTATTTGGTCTTGGGTTCAAAAGTTTTGGGGTCAACCGGATTTGAATCGGTGACCTCCCCTTCTATCCAACGCTTTAACAACTTTCCGCTAACCATTATGCCGCCAATTGGTTTTTGTTTTATATGTCAAAACATTTATATTTGACTTTGGTCCTTGTGTTAAATGTAAAGGGGGCGGGCCGGGGCATAGCCCCAACCCATGGACACATTGTTTGACATATGACCATGGTGTGTATAGGTATGCGTGCACCGTTGGGCGGATGTTTGGTGTGGGGTTTGAATAACCCATAGTTTTATTAAAATGTAACCAATTGTATTAATATGGCGCGGATTTTATATGCATAACCCAAAGTTTATTCCATATGTATATTGAACGGTTATGTCAATGTATATTTGCGCGCGCATTTTATAACTTGGCCCATGGTTACCATATAACCCCGAGTGGGAGCACGGGTTACACAGTTGCACGGTTTGCACAGTTTAACTCCTTTTTCGCTCAGATTTTGGTCCTATGACCATATGACCGAGTGCCGAGGTGGTTGGGGGCTGGAGGCACCCTAACCGTCCTACAGTTTGGACCATTTTCGGAACCTCTCGGTGTTGGGTTTATACGCACGTTTTGGAGCGTGTTCCAGGTTCATGCACACAGAGGTGCGTTTTGTAGAGCCAGTTCCATCAAAGCTTGAAGGAGAAAAATGGAAGAGGCTTAACTTCTTCACCGTTTGGCCGATTGAGGTGTCGTAAAAGCCCAGCCAGGGGTTTTGGGATGTGCTGGATCCATTGGTGCCATTTTCACAGCCATTTGAGAACTTCTTCAGCAAGTTTTTCACCGTTGAAGTTTCAGCAAGCTCTAGGGAGCTTGAAGCCCTCTTTGATCGAGGACATGGTTTGGTGAGCCTATGTCTGTTTTCTATGATTTAAATATCATGTTTGGCTAATTACTATGCTCTGAACACATTGGGACAGGTTTCAGAGGATTTTGAGGACTTTTACAGGTGTTTTTTCCAAAGAGAAGCTCAGGGAAGCTTATGGCCACATGTAGAAGAGGTCATGCCCGGATGAGCCATGATCCGTTTTCAGAGTTCTATTAGTCATTTTTGGGATTTTTATGTGTTCTTATCTCAATGGTACAGTTGTTTTTTCCATTGGAGTTGAGAAACATCTTGTAAAAGAACTTTTGACTAATTAATCCCAGAGAGCCAAGTCCATTATGGAGGCTCAAGGAGATGTAGCCCGTAGGGGGGTGAACTCCTTTATCATGTTGTTCTTGTTGTGCGTTTAATGGTTTATTTGCTGCAAATTGTGTTGGTGTGTTTTCATTTCAAGCACATATTTAACCATTCAAAAGAACATATCCTCATGCATAAGCATTTACAAAAGGATACATGCACATTTAGAGGAAGAAGTATAAACTTAACACATAAGTTTATTTTGCATAGTTTAACACATGAAGCAAGGTCCTGTAAAGTTTATTTTAATGAAGTAGGGGTGCTTGCATAGCATAACAAGTCAGCCTTCTATTTTCAGATCAATAGTTTACCAATTCGGATTGCAGAATGTATGAAATAAATGACCAAGTGGGTACTGAGCCACCTGTCTGTGGTGAAGTATATGAGACGTTGTCTGGACCCTGCGCTGCAACCTCGACATTTTCTTTCGCTTCTCTCCTTGGAGCCATGGCTGACGCTTGTTTTTTCTCTCTTCTGCAATAGACCTGTGTATACATGTGGAAATGAGTTCTCTCAGAGAAAGGTGAGCTCTGCGCGCTTATGAGAAATGTTTAAAAAGAATGAAACTCTCGTATATATTTGAAAATCCTGTACCTTTGAAGTAAGTCTGTCAAATCGCAAATAAAACCAAATTTATTGTATAAATCTGATCTTATTTACTCATGGATTTACCCTAATTCTTCATTTATGTCATCAATGTTCGGCGGCTTGACAGGAAACCGGGTTATGGAGAGCAAGTAAATTCCTCATGAAGTGTGCCAACCTCGATACATGGGGCGTATCTCATTAAATTTTAAAATTTCAAATTTCACAACGTTAACCATTTTCTCGCCTTTCGTTGTATCGTAAATTTTCTTTTCAGCTTTTGACTCTTCAACTCTCGAGGTTGCGAGTACTGATTTTTCCTTAAATAATAACCAAGATTTGGCACATTCTTAATTATATAACTAACCTAATCGTCATATCGTGACTTGGGAATTCGAAGACAAACTTTTGGAAGAATGATATGTTGAGTTGCGATATCGCGATGTGGTGATAATTAAGACTCAAATTAAAAGAAGGAAGTCTTAGATTAGGTGACTAAATAATCTCGCTATAATTATGTCGCAACTTCGTGAATCGAATTTTTGGACACCTTAACTCGATGAAAGAAAGTGTCGAGTGACGAAGTGCCAAGAACCAAATTTAACCATGATTAGTTTTTTACCCTTAGTCTCTAACCAAGGTTATCACAAAGTCATCGTGTTCTCGGCTATCGGGGCTGCAAGAACAAAAACTCAGGTCTGATGGATGTCAAGGCGCGAAACCCCGACGACGTCTAATCAAAGATTAAAATTTTTACCCTAGTTAATGCCCTGGACGAAAATTAGAACCGAGTTCACATTTTTCGTGACTAGGGACTTGTGAATTCAAGAAATAAAGTGTCCGACTTGCGAGACCCCGAAATAAAACAAAAGAGAAAACATACTTGCGAAAAATGGACTCCTTTTGAAAGTGACAAAGCATTGCTATTCATGGGACAAGATTTCAGAGCTTTATGATTTCGGAAGGAGAAGAAAAGCAACTTTAGATCTCAAGTATCGAAAATTGAAAATTGCGCGAGGTGAAAAACAGGGGCGGCTCCAACATAGGCTCCAACTAGGGATCTCACTTCCCTGTGCGGTGGGAAGAACAGTAGACCAGGTGCCAAAATTGGGTAAATGGAGTCATAGGCTAATATCAACAGAAAAATCAAGGAAAAAGATAGAAGGGGAGGGAAATTTCGCTTAGAACCCCAGAAATTTTTTCGGACTGAGATACTCTTTCTAAACACAGCTAAAGTCATTTTCACAGTTTTCCCTTTCTCGCTACTAAGTTTGGGGAACTCTTTAAGACAGTCGTAACGCTCCTAGGATATTCAACAGGTCTTGCGATTCTTAGCTTGCATCAAAAGAATGATATTATATAATCTAAAATAGGGAAGTCCTGTCGAAATTTGGGGAAATGATAAGGTTTTCAGAAAGCGTTGATTACCAGAGTAGATTGATGTTTTACGTATAAGAGACTTACAGATCTCTTAGACATTTCTTCACTGCCAGCGAGCCTGTTCAGTACCCCGGTGAAGTTGTCTGACCCTCTTTTACTGAATTTCTTTTCACCACTTCGGAAAATATTTATGCGTTTAAATGCTAAGACGAGGGCAATCATTTCTGAATTTCCTTTCATCGTCTTAATGGACTAGGTGGGGGCAATCATTTCTGAATTTCCTTTCACCACCTATCTTAGTATTTACTTTTAAAACACGAATATGGGAGCAATCAGTTTATATCAGGGATGAGATCTGTGTAATATTTTTTATCAGAGGTCTGTCAACTTATTTTGATTTCTCGGTATCAACCTTCCTTTGACCCTCGCAAGACCTTTAGTTCTTAGGGAGACAAGGGAGAATAAATAAAACTTTTAAGGGACATCCTGTTCAAGCAAGCTCTGATTTTTTCGATGCTGTTGAAAAACCTAGGAAAGTTAGGATCACTATAAATGTTCCTTAACTTAGCAGAAGATCAAGTAGTCGTGAGGACCGTCTTTCTTATTAAGATCTGTTCCAAAATCCTTGAGGTTTAAAATGAAAAACTTTTACTCCTTTGCAAAAAACTAGGGAAGATAGTGACTTGCCAAAGTTAGGCTCCAAATATAGACAAAAAACAAGGTAGAAATTCAATGGCTTAATATACAAAAGGTGACAACAGTTCAAGATTGGTTTTTAGATATATCTTGGAACAAAATTTATGACTGAATGTTTTTTTGGATTTTAATATATTCACTCAAATTATTTGGTTTGAGGATTATGAAGTCAAAAATAATCCCATTATCTGCTTTTTATATTTCAATTTGGACAATATTACCTTAGATTGCTAAAACAACCTTTCATGACCAGAGTATTGAAAAAACTTACCTCTGTCTTTTCTTTTCAATTTCTTTGTGGGCTACGAATTATCTTATGTATCACCTATTTTATGTCGTCCTATTTCCTACACTGCTCTGCAACTTATTTCTTCAGCTAGTTTCATCTGCAGCTGGAATCCTGCAAAAACAAATACGGATTTGATTAAAAATGTGTTGAGAATTTAGGAAGGAAAACCAAAAAATTGAAAATAAATGCTTTGAGCAAAAACATAAATATGTACAAAAAGCCATAATAAAATTTATTTATTTACAATTATATAGATACAATCTCTTATTTTTCATTTTATTTTATTTCCTTTTTCATCCGACGACTGTCAAGTCATGTAGTGCTTTAGATATCGCCCGTTGACAGGGGCGCTGAGAACTTCTCCATCAATATTTTCCAGGAGAAATAAATTTTTTCCTTCTGGATCCGAGACCCTGAATGGTCCATACCAAAGGTGGTCAAATTTGCCATGCTTCGCGGCTTCTTCCCTTCTCGCATCCCATTTTAACACTAAGTCACCTGGGAAGAACTCTCTGTCCTTTGATTTGAGATCGAACAATGCTTTTATATCGTCTTGGTATTTCTACATTCTCTCATCAACCTCCACTCTGAGTTGTTGAACCTCAATCAGTTGGTTAATTCTTCTGGTTACATGATTGGGCTCTTCGTTTTGATCCTGCTAAAATTTCATCACTGGCAATGCTAAGTTTATAGGTAGAACCGGGTCAGTCCCATATACCATTTGAAACGGTGAAATGCCGATAGATCTTTTAGTGCTGATGTGGTTTGCCCATAATGCGTGCTTCAAATGTACATGCCAGGACCTCTTGTTTTCACTCAGTACCTTTTTGATTACCTTCACCAGGCTCTTATTAGATGATTCAACCAGCCCATTTCCCGAAGGGTAATAAGAAGTGGAATGGCCGAGAACGATACTTTACTTCTGGCAAAAGTTGATCATAGCCATGGACTTGAAGGCCTCGGCGTTGTCGGTAAAAATCTTTCGGGGACACCCGAATCTTGATAACATGTTATCTTCGAAGAAGTCGATCACCACCGAGTCTGTTGCTCTTTTGGTTGGAATTGCTTCCACCCACTTGGTAAAATAATCTGTGGCGGTTAAGATCCACTTATGCTGAGCACTGGAATGGGGATTAATTTCTCCTATGAAGACTAATCCCCATTGTTGAAATGGGGCTTCAGTTTTGACTGGAACGAGTGGTAGTGCCGGGAGTTTTTGCTTACCAACGAATATTTGACACGAGTAACAGGCACATACTTTAGTATTAACGTCCAAAAATAGTTTCGGCCAATAGTATCCAGCCCTCAGGATCTTCTAGGTTGTGGATCTCCATGCATGGTGACCCCCACAGATTCCTTCATGAAAATCTTCTACAACTCGCGGAGTTTACGACTCAACCAGACAGACCAGTAAAAACCCGAGTGGATCCTTCCAGTATAGTTGATTTTCGGAGATGCAATATTTTACAGCATCGAGTTTTAAAGTTTTGTATTTGGCTGGTGTTAGTCCGTCTGGACATTTCAGGTTTAACAAGTAGAAGAGTATATCTTTATACCAACCCAACGATATGAATTTTTCTTCAAGCTAGTTTGGATACGTCTGGTCATCTGGCTCTTGCAAATGTGTATCTTCGTCTTCCCCTTGTAGGCAATTGATGTCAAGAGCTCTAAGGTTCGAGTCAGCCAAGAGTTTGGCCAGACCCTTTCCTTTTATCAATTTTGTTGGCTTGATTTCCAGATCAAATTCTTGTATTTTAGTGAGCCAGCGTCCTCGTTTGCCATCACTATCGGGATGTACCAATATATCCTTCACAGCACTGGTTGGTACGTACGCGATAATTTTTGAATGCAGAACGTAAGTTCTGAATGCTTTTAGTGCTTTCACCATTGCGTATGCTTGTTTTTCTATTATATCATATTTTAGCTCGGCGTCTCTAAGACTCTTGCTAAAAAAACGCGATCAGGCGTTCGAAGCCTTTATCATCTTTTTTCAGCAACACCGCGGTGATAGTATGTTCAGAAGCGAATGAGAAGATGAGGAAATCTCTCAAATAATCTGGGCTTGTTAACACAGGCGCCTCGCTGATGACTTTTTTAATATGCTCAAATGACGCCTTAGCTTCGGTCGTCCAATTTACTCTGCTATCTTTCTTCAGCATACCTGTGATCAATTTGACAATCTCAGCAAAATTTGGTATAAATCTTCTTAAAAAATTTATTGTACCTAAGAAAGATTGAATTTCTTTAACGTTTCTAGGAATATTGATAGTTTGTATCGCTTCAACCCTCTTAGGATCAATATTGATCCCATCTTTAAATACGATGTGCCCCAGAAGCTTACCTTCCTGCATAGCGAAATGTGATTTCTTTGGATTCAAAGATAGACCATACCTGCGGCATTTTTCGAAAGTTTGTTTTAAATGGGTCAAATGTTCTTCATCGGTTTTGGAGAAAACCATCAAATCATCAAGCTATATTACTACGAACTTGTCTCTTTCTCCGATGAAAGCGATGTCCATAGCACGCTGGAAGGTAGCCCTTGCATTCATCAAACCAAAAGGCATTTTATCATACATGAATGTTCCCCATGGTGTGGTAAAAGCGGTTTTTTCTCTGTCTTGCTCGTTCATGGCGATTTGGTTGTACCCGAAAAACCCATCTATCATAGACATCCGATTTTCTCCAACTACCCTTTCCAGGACGTGATCCATTTTAGGAAGTGGATAATTATCTTTAAGAGATGACTTGTTCAAGTTCCAGAAATCTACACACAGTTTGATTTCTCCGTTATTTTTTCTGACAGGGACCAAATTTTCCACCCAGTCTGAGTATCTTAGAGGCACAATTATTTTCGCATCTAAGAGCTTCTTAACTTCTTTTTCAATAACAGGCAACAAAATGGGGTTAAACTGCCTGAGCTTCTGCCTAAAAGGCTTGACTCTAGGTTTCAAAGGTATCTTGTGCTCAATTATAGAAGTGTCATATGTTCGAAGCTCGTCATAGGACCAGGCAAAAACATCTTTATACTATCTGAGTAAGTCTCTATACTGGTCTCTTACCTTAGGAGGGAGGAATTTAGATATCTTTACTATCCTGGAATCTTTTTTAGTTCCTATGTTGCAATCTTCCACTTCTTCTGGTTGGGGCTAAAAAGTAGACTTAATAGGTATGTCATTCTGATCGAAGAGACTTTCCAAAGGAATTAAGACTTTCAAGATTTGGTTATTTTTGAGGACCAACATGCCATGATCCGCTATTTTTTCTCGAAAGGTATCAGGATCTTCATCTTCTTGCATAATCCACATCGGGTCGTTTTGGTTTTCTTGATCTGGATGAGTTTCAGAGAATTCACCTATTGCTATGAGAAAATTCTGAATTTGTTCGTCATCTTCAAAGACCTGCCAATGTCGGACATTGTCTGGTATAGAGGGTTTATATCTGATTTCAATATGATATTTCAGTTTAACGTTCGTGGGAGGGGAAAAGGTTGAGGCTGCCTTAGCCAATGCGTCAGCATGTAGATTCTCTGTGCGAGGAATAAAATGGATATTTATAGATAAGAAAAAATTCTCCATCAAATCCCAAGCACAATTTCTGTATGTTCTTAGTCTGGGATGCTTGGCTTGGTATTGTCGGTTTACTTGTTTTACTATCAATTCAGCGTCACCGTAAGCCTCCAAGTTTTTTATGTTTAACTTCTTTGTGGCCTCTAAAACTAAGATTAGTGCTTCATACTTGCATACGTTGTTGGTGTAATCTATGTCCCACTGTAAGCGATATGAGAAAGGAACGATGAACTTACCTTCAGGTGCTATCAAAATTATGCCTGCACCATCTCCTTCAGAAGACGAAGCGCCATCGAAGTACATTTTCCATATACCACTTTTGCATAGTTCTTCAGTCAAGGGGATAAGCTCTTTTTGTTTCATATCAAGTTCTTCTGGATATCCATCTAAACCATCATCAAAATACAATATGCAATTCCCCATATCTTGGTCTGCAACGTAAATGGGAAAGTTATTTGGGTTCTGAGGATCACTGACAGTATATGCTAATCTTGTTTCTCGGTACAAACGGGTAAACTATCCACCAAAAATTGGGATTGTGGAATATGACATGTCTAATTGTAGAGAACCTCCCAACTTGGCTCCCCATGATCTGGATAATAACATACCATATTTGGGGGGAATATCTGCAATAACCACATCCATTAGGATACTCTTGACCAGGACGCGAGCCAGGGTAACTACCAGATCTTTTATCATTCCCATACATTTAACCTTTCTTGAATCAAATGAGTATAGGTCTCCGTAGGGTCTAGTGATCTGGAGCCCCAACCTCTCCATTATAGTTTTGGGCATAACATTATGTGAAGCCCGGGAGTCTAACATGCAGTTATGCAGTAACTAGTCATGTATATTCAGGGTGATATAGAAAGGAGCGACGTTGTCTTTGAATCCCTCAAAATGAGGACCAAAAGTGATGTTAGGTCTGTCATCTTCCAGGTTGATAACGTCGGAGTGACTTTCTGGCTCATAAACGCCTATCACTTTGGCAATTTGCTTCCGATAAGTGGGGTTTTTTGCTAATTCTACCAAAGGAATCGGTATCTTGATTTTATTTAATTCATTTTCAAAATTGTAAGATGTATTGGCCTTGTCCGTTTCTTTGGTTAAGACTTCCGAGCTTTTTTCTTCCGACTTGTTTTTTTGGATCGCTTTATCACTCGTGACCTTAGTCGTAGATGTAACTTTATTTATTGGCCCTGTTTCCTTTGTTTGGTTTTCGGCTTGTTTCACCTCAGACTCTTGAGTCTTTGTTATCTTGACTTTATTGCTGGGTAACAATGTCTCTTCCAAAGGAAGTTCATGAGATTGATCCCTTGGCAGGATTTTCTTAGGTTGGTTAGTTGAGGTGGGCTTATTTTTTGATCTCAGATTGTATCTGGGTTGAAAATAAGCCGCTATCATTTCTGTTTCTGGTTGAGATACGCAGAGGTCAGTATGATCACCTTCTTCTTCTTCTTCATTAGATGGTTGAGGAGCATTTAAGGATTTCTCATAATCTTCCCTAGTCAGAAATGGTTGTGAACACTCATCACCGAAACATGCAACTTCATCTTCTGAATCTCCGAAATCTTGGAGGTCACTTGCTCCTATAAAATTTTCGTTTTTTAGTGGAGCTTGTATTTTTTGATCTTCATTCTTTATTTTCCTCTGTTGATTTTGGGGATTTGGGTTTCTCCTGAAGTCCCTTTTGTTAGAAGAATCAGCTTTAGCTTGATCCAACTCCATCCTAGATATTTTGTTAGACATATCTTTAATTACTCGGGCCATATCATCCACTCTGTCGTCAGTGTATCTATTTGACCCAAAAGGACCCGCTGGTTCCCTATAGCGTCTATTTTCATGGTTAATTGTTTCTACTTTAGCCTTTAACTTACCTGAAGCCATCATATTAGATTCTGTTTCGACCACATCGTCTTGCATTCTATTTAGGGTGGCCCCTCTTCTTTCTCACAAAAGCAATGCAAAATCAGGTTCGAAAGCTCCCGCAAAGGTTACTTTGGCTGAGGGTTCGGAAGGTTTAACAACGGCTGGAATTTTATTATATAATTTGTTAAATCTCAAAATAAATTCCATAACTGTTTCATAGTTCTTTTTCTTTAGAGACCCAAACTCAGTAAGGTAGTATAAGTGATCCTTCCACTCTCCCCATTGTCTGAGGAAAGCATATTCCAAGGCGTTATATGTCTGAATAGACGCTGCAGGAAGACTCCGAAACCAAGTTCGGACCTGTCCTTCGAAGGTTTGGACAAGTAGTCTCGAATAGACATCTTCGTTCTCAATACCACATATGTCTGCGAACTGGTCAAAGAATTTTATATGCTCGGTTGCAGTTAGATCTCCCTCCCCAGTGAATTTAGGAAGATTTTTGATGTAGTTGTCAGGTAAATCATGGAGGGGAATGGGTAAAACCAGGGGAAAGTATCTCACTGCTACTTTTGCAAATAATCCGGGAAGAGGAACATTCGGATGTCCTCCACCTCCCCCTCCGACGCCTGCCATCGACTTGGGAGTAGGAAATGGGGGTGTAACACACTCTTTTGAATCAGGTGAAACTGGGAAGTTTTGATGAAGAAAGGATGGTATGTCAAATGATAACGATCTTTCCAAAGGACCTTTTCCCTTGTTTATAGATGGGAAAGTTTGATGTGGCTCACTCCTAAATTMTGAGTAGTCTGTTTCCAGATCTTTGGTATCAGACAGAGGGTTGTAGGAAGTAAGAGGTTCTGAAGGGAATTTAGTCTTTACAAGTGGGTTTTTGGGTTTATTAATTGAAGCAGTTGCCTCAAACGAGCCTCTCGCTCTTAATTTTTTTTCAGGATTATTAACAGGCATATTTGGCTTGCCATCCGGGTTTTGTCTGGTATGCCTTCTACCAGACGCCAGTTTGTGTATTAGTGGAGTCGCCAAGTGAAATATTTTAAAAATCCTTAAACTGTGTGCACTCTATGTTCACTATTAAAGAGTAACACTATCAACGAAATAATTTGTCATTTTCCCAGGGAAAAAGATTTCCTAACTTCGTTCCCTGGCAACGGCGCCAGAAAGATGTTGTTCCTGAGTCTGTACTAAGGCTTCAAGTATAGTGTCAAGGCATCCGAAAGTATGTAAAGGATGAATACGAAGATATATGTTATCCTTCAGTGTAGGAAACTAATGAAGGTTTCTATGTTCTCGCTATCTAGCTTCCAACTGCTCTTGAGCAGTTATATCACGCTCAATGGTCGCCCATGAAAGTTCTAATTCCTCCTGGGTGTTAGCAGTTTTAAGGATTGTATCGAAAAGATTTAAAGCGATATGTTTTTGATTAGAAAGTCCAGGTTGAATATTAGGTTGAGTAGCTGCAGGGAAAGTCATTGAGGAGCAGTACCAGTATGGAAATGATTTAACGTGAGATTTCAACGTTGTTTCAATTTAGTCGAAATAAGAGAATTTTTTTTCATGAAGAACAAAATAGGAATGCAAACTGAAGGCCCTTTCCTGTAACTGTATTATTTTTCAGTAAAGATGTGGAATGAGAGAAAAACATTTAGCTGTGGATAACGTAAGGTTCCTATTAGTAGAAAACTCACACATACACAGAAGAAGAAATTGACATAGAAATAATTGACATAGTGTAAATAAATATAAAATTCTGTAAATGAAAATTGGTCTTACACCTGCTGATAGCTGGTGTAGAGGAAAGACAAGAAACAATTACAGAAATTAAAAACCCCTCCACTATAGTAGTGGTCATACTAAGTTATAGTGATACACACAATTATGTAGAGCAAAATGAAAAGAAACAAGAAAACATAACGAAACAAACTTGTAACACAGTCGTGACAAAATCGGGAATCTTCAAATTTGCTTGTATTAACTTCTTTGATGCAAAATCTCTATTACATTTATTACCAAAAAGTCGAGCCTTTAGTTCTTCTTTTGGTGATCTATTTATACAAATTTGCCCTTCTCTACTCCTATTTTCAAAAAAGTGCCAGCTGCCTGCCTTTACGTGACTTAGTGCATATTATACATCTGTCCATAAACTGGATACAAGTTGTGAAAGTTCCGCTTGGTAGCTGTGAGGAGTGAAAACACTCCATCTCTTCTACTTCATTTTCAAAAAGGGCCAGGTTCTTGTCTTTTCATAGAATCAGTGCATATCCTACATCTATCCATGAATTGGGATACAAGTTGTGACGGCTCTGCTTGACAAATGGCTTCGACAAAGTAGCACTCTCGGGATAATTGTGGAAGTCTATTCCAAATATGTGCATCAACCATATCAAGGGTGCCGAGTTGTGTGCTGGGATGAATCAAATGTCCATCAATTTGAGCCATGTCTACCTTGTCTATCTTAGAGATCCCTGCCAAATTTCTCTCATTTTTCTCCTTCATGTCGAGGGAGATCCGCTCTATCTTCATCTTCCTTAGTGTCTCTGTGTCACCCCCACTTTCCATCCCAAGCAATTCACCATTTATGGCTTTGAAAGCTTCTTCTAGTGAATTTGTCACGTTTTGAGCCTGCTCCTTGCTTAAAGTAATATCATGCTCCCAATTTTTTAACAAAATATTACCCCTAGTTTGTTCAGCAATGGTGAGCCCGAGAGACCGTGCTAAAAACCTATTGTTGGTGGCTATCACTGCTTCTTGGAAGGCTATCCGAGTATCTTCTGCATTTCTTTCCTTGACGATTAGATTATCAGAAATCTGATGCATTAACAGGCAATCTCCTCGAAATTCCCCTACTTTTTTTAGCAAACTCTGTTGAGCAGAAGAGATCCTTCTCTGAATGTCGATTGGTCAGGATTTAACAATCTCGATGTCGATCACATTGCTTCCTGTGACCTCTAACTGAGCCTGTAACTGTGTGATCGTATCCCTTTGCTGACCCGAATGCACTCGACCCTCTCGGATCACTGAGTTTTCCTGTTCCAGATTGGTTTTGAGGACTTCGATCTCTTTCTTATCAGCCAATTGGGCCAGCTCTATTACTCCACTCGCTTGAATCTTAGCGTCTTCCGCAGCCGAAGCTACTCGGGCTTCAAGCGTCTTGATCAGTCGATTTTTTCTCTTGAGATGATTTTTCAACATCGCAACCGAGAATTGGTTCACTGACACATAAGCTCCCAGTGTCCCTGCTATCTCAGTGGCGAATTCATCACTTTTCTTGTTTTTTCCATCTGTCATTACTTTGAATGTTTTAACAGTGGACTCTCCCTCTTGATAAAATTCTCGCTTTACTACAGCTTTTCTCTTTCTGTCAAAAAATATATCATTAGGGGAGAGTTCCTCTGCCCTTATAGGTCTTAGTTCTTCACCAAATATCCATCCCTTGCTGACGTCTCCCTGAGACGACTGCAAGGGTGTGACAGAGGTGATGGGCTGTCCGATCTGCTTCGCCACCTTTCCTGCTGTGACGAGTGAGTCATGTTCTTTCGGAGGATCGAGAGTCTTCATCGTTGTCCCTGTCTCTGGATTATTCTCTTGCTCGAGACTCTTCCCCTGTTCAGGACTCTTCTCCTGCTCAGGACTTTTCTCCTTCTCAGGACTCTTCCCCTGTTCGGGACTCTTGTCCTATTCAGGATTCTTCTCCTGCTCGGGAATCTTCCCCTGTTTGGGTTTCTACTCCTGCTCCCCTTCCTGACGTTTTTCAGTATTAGAAGTTTTCCCCGTAGAAATTTCGGCCTCCTTTTCTTTGTCCTTGGAAAGTCCCAAACCTCCCAGCACCACGGGGAGACATCTTTTCCTATGTTCCTGAAATTTTAAAACCGAGGCCCTATCTTCGGGTGCTAGAGATCTGATTCAAAATTTCACTTCCGAATAGGACCTCGCCCCTCGGAAAACATCATCTGAGGGAGAAAACTCATGTTCGAACCTTTTTAATCCACAATTCCCCAAATGGGTGCTTACAATTCTCTATGGATCATGCTTTTTGTACTCAAAAGAGACTAGGCTCAAATCTTCTAAGGTTGCAGCTTCAGCCTTAGCATGTCCGAAATCTAATAAGGAATAGGAATTAAGCCGAACAAGGAAAAACGACCATACCTTCTTTGATGATGCTTTGAGATATTTACTCACTCCGCCGATTACCGTTTGTCGCACAATCTCACGACAGGCCAACTTGTCGGGGATGAAAAGAGGTAGCGCCAGAGGAGGGACAACTGCTCCGAAAACTCTAAAATAGGAGAATTCTTCCTCTACGTACCAGTCTGCGATACTGCTTAGATTCGCAACAATGCTATCAGAGATGTGGGGTGGCGAAAGACCAAAAATGGTGATGTGCAGGGGCACCATCACCAAGTTGAAAATATCATAAATAAACTTATTTGCATTATTTTCCCACAACTTGTCGTGGTATTCATGCACCGTTTTTTCCTGGGTTGGACTCCAAGCCCAATTCATCAAAGGAAAAGGTGTCATGGAGCATATTGCGTCCATGATATACATGGACATGAAGAATCCAGATGATCTCCCAGCTTCTTTTTTCTCTCGGTAATCTGTAACTCTGTTGAACAAACTGTCGGAGAGCATCTTAGCCCAATTAAAAGAGCAACCTTCCGCTGCCCGAAAGATGAGAGGTACCCACTGGATGTAAAAATGCGCGGTATCCTCCCATCCGAAAAGATGAAAATTCATCATCGCCACATACATATATTGTGGCTCCAATGAAGAAATTGAATACACACCTTTGTCATTCGCTCTGAATGTTGCGGAGCGCGAGACCCAATCTTTGATCAAACTAGGCATGGTTTTTTCATATTCTTCGCATTCCTTATTTTTGAATTCCTCCAGGAATTCTTTGTTATATGTATATTCAGAAGTCGCTGGGAGCTTGTACATAGATTGGATATGCTCTGGTCTAAAAGTTTCGACCATGACCTGTCGGTCATTTACGATAGTTCTGGTGGACAGGTCGATGTGATCCAATGCCCATCGGATCATGTCGTAGTATGGGAACAACCGAGGTCTGGTTGCAACCAGGTGCATTCCCGACTGAACAATTGTCTTATACTTAGTGTTCAGGTCATCCTTTACAATATCATTGTCATCGTCATCCGACTCTGAATAGTTTACCAATTCGGATTGCAGAATGTCTGAAATAAACTACCAGGTGGGTACTGAGACACCAATCCGTGGTGAAGTATCTGAGACGTTGTCTGGACCCTGCGCTGCAACCTCGACATTTGCTTTCGCTGCTCTCCTTGGAGCCATCGCTGACGCTTGATTTTTCGCTCTTCTGCAATAGACCTGTGTATACATGCGGAAATGAGTTATCTCGGAGAAAGGTGAGCTCTGTACGCTTATGAGAAATGTTTAAAAAGAATGAAACTCTCGTATATATTTGAAAATCTTGTACCTTTGAAGTAAGTCTGTCAAATCACAAATAAAACCAAATTTATTGTATAAATCTGATCTTATTTACTCGTGGATTTACCCGAATTCTTCATTAATGTCATCAATGTTCGACGGATTGACAGGAAACCAGGTTATGGAGAGCAAGTAAATTCCTCTTGAAGTGTGCGAACCTCGATACGTGGGGTGTATCTCATTAAATTTTAAAATTTCAAATTTCACAACGTTAACCATTTTCTCACCTTTCACTGTATCATAAATTTTCTTTTCAGCTTTTGACTCTTCAACTCGCGAGGTTGCGAGTATCGATTTTTCCTTAAATAATAACCAAGATTTGGCACAT
The DNA here is from genome assembly GCA_000966675.3 of Picea glauca. Classification (NCBI taxonomy): domain Eukaryota; kingdom Viridiplantae; phylum Streptophyta; class Pinopsida; order Pinales; family Pinaceae; genus Picea; species Picea glauca. The sequence continues at coordinate 175,285 of JZKD02S2001012.1, read as the reverse complement.
TCTTAATTATATAACTAACCTAATCGTCATATCGCGACTCGGGAATTCAAAGACAAACTTTTGGAAGAATGATATGCCGAGTTGCGATATCGCGATGTGGCGATAATTAAGACTCAAATGAAAAGAAGGAAGTCTTAGGTTAGGCGACTAAATAATATCGCTATAATTATGTTGCAACTTCGTGAATCGGATTTTTGGACACATTAACTCGATGAAAGAAAGTGTCGGGTGACGAAGTGCCGAGAACCAAATTTAACCATGATTAGTTTTTTACCCTTAGTCTCTAACCAAGGTTATCACAAAGTCATCGTATTCTCGGCTATCGAGGCTGCAAGAACAAAAACTCAGGTCTGATGGATGTCGAGGTGCGAAACCCCGGCGACGTATAATCAGAGATTAAAAATTTTACCCTAGTTAACGCCTTGGACGAAAATTAGAACTGAGTTCGCATTTTCGTGACTAGGGACTTGTGAATTCAAGAAATAAAGTGTCTGACTTGGGAGACCCAGAAATAAAACAAAAGAGCAAACATACTTGCGAAAAATGGAATCCATTTGAAAGTGACAAAGCATTTCTATTCATGGGACAAGATTTCAGAGCTTTATGATTTCGGAAAGAGAAGAAAAGCAACTTTAGATCTCAAGTATCGAAAATTGAAAATTGCGCGAGGTGAAAAATATGGGCAGCTCCAACATAGGATCCAACTAGGGATCCTGCTTCCCTGTGAGGTGGGAAGAATAGTAGACCAGGTGCCAAAATTGGGTAAATGGAGTCATAGGCTAATATCAACAAAAAAATCAAGGAAAAAGATAGAAGGGGAGGGAAATTTCGCTTGGAACCCCAGAAATTTTTTCGGACTCAGATACTCTTGCTAAACACAGCTAAAGTCACTTTTGCAATTTTCCCTTTCTCGCTACTATGTTTGGGGAACACTTTAAGACAGTCGTAACACTCCTAGGATATTCAACAGGTCTTGTGATTCTTAGCTTGCATCAAAAGAATGATATTATATAATCTAAAATAGGGAAGTCCTGTCGAAATTTGGGGAAATGATCAGGTTTTCAGAAAGTGTTGATTACCAGAGTAGATTGATGTTTTACGTATAACAACCTTACAGATCTCTTAGACATTTCTTCACTTCCAGCGATCCTGTTCAGTACCCCGGTGAAGTTGTCTGACCCTTTTTTACTGAATTTCTTTTCACCACTTCGGAAAATATTTATGCGTTTAAATGCTAAGACGAGGGCAATCATTTCTGAATTTCATTTCATCGTCTTAATCGACTAGGTGGGGGCAATCATTTCTGAATTTCCTTTCACCACCTGTCTTAGTATTTACTTTTAAAATATGAAGATGGGAGCAATCATTTTATATCAGGGCTGAGATCTGTGTAATATTTTTTATCAGAGGTCTGTCAACTTATTTTGATTTCTTGGTATCAACCTTCCTTTGACCCTCACAAGCCCTTTAGTTCTTAGGGAGACAAGGGAGAATAAATAAAACTTTTAAGGGACATCATGTTCAAGCAATCTCTGATTTTTTCGACGCTGTTGAAAAACCTAGGAAAGTTAGGATCACTATAAACGTTCCTTAACTTAGCAGAAGATCAAGTAGTCGTGAGGACCGGATTTCTTATTAAGATCTGTTCCGAAATCCCTAAGGTTTAAAACGGAAAACTTTTACTCCTTTGCAAAAAACTCGGGAAGATAGTGACTTGCCAAAGTTAGGCTCCAAATATAGACAGAAAACAAGGTAGCAATTCAATGGCTTAATATACAAAAGGTGACAACAGTTCAAGATTGGTTTTCAGATATATTTTGGAACAAAATTTATGACTGACTGTTTTTTTGGATTTTAATATATTCACTCAAATTATTTGGTTTGAGGATTATGAAGTCAAAAATAATCCCATTATCTGCTTTTTATATTTCAATTTGGACAATATTACCTTAGATTGCTAAAACAACCTTTCATGACCAGAGTATTGAAAAAACTTACCTCTGCCTTTTCTTTTCAATTTCTTTGTGGGCTACGAATTATCTTATTTATCACCTGTTTTTTGTCGTCCTATTTCCCACACTGCTCTGCAACTTATTTCTTCATCTAGTTTCATCTGCAGCTGGAATCCTGCAAAAACAAATACAGATTTGATTAAAAATGCGTTGAGAATTTAGGAAGGAAAACCAAAAAATTGAAAATAAATGCTTTGAGCAAAAACATAAATATGTACAAAAACTCATAATAAAATTTATTTATTTACAATTATATAGATACAATCTCTTATTTTTCATTTTATTTTATTTCCTTTTTCATCTGACGACTGTCAAGTCATGTAGTGCTTTAGATATCTCCCGTTGACAGGGGCGTTGAGAACTTCTCCATCAATATTTTCCAGGAGAAAGGAATTTTTTCCTTCTAGAGCCGAGACCCTAAATGGTCCATACCAAAGGTGGTCAAATTTGCCATGCTTTGTGGCTTCTTCCCTTCTCACATCCCATTTTAACACTAATTCATCTGGGAAGAACTCTCTGTCCTTTGCTTTGAGATCGAACAATGCTTTCATATCATCTTGGTATTTCTGCATTCTCTCATCAACCTCCACTCTGAGCTGTTGAACCTCAATCAGTTGGTTAATTCTTCTGGTTACATGATTGGGCTCTTCGTTTTGATCCTGCCAAAATTTCATCACTGGTAATGCTAAGTTTATAGGTAGAACCGCGTCACTCCCATATACCATCTGAAACGGTGAAATGTCGATAGATCTTTTAGTGCTGATGCGGTTTTCCCATAATGCGTGCTTCAAATGTACATGCCAGGACCTCTTGTTTTCGCTTAGTACCTTTTTTATTACGTTCACCAGGCTCTTATTAGATGATTCAGCCAGCTCATTTCCCTGAGGGTAATAAGAAGTGGAATGGACGAGAACGATACTGTACTTCTGGCAGAAGTCGATCATAGCCATGGACTTGAAGGCCTGGGCATTGTCTGTAACAATCTTTCGGGGACACCCGAATCTTGATAAGATGTTATCTTCCAAGAAGTCGATCACCACCGAGTCTATTGCTCTTTTGGTTGGAATCACTTCCACCCAATTGGTAAAAGAATGTGTGGCGATTAAGATCCACTTATGCTGAGCACTGGAATGGGGATTAATTTCTCCTATGAAGTCTAATCCCCATTGTTGAAATGGGGCTTCATTTTTGACTGGAACGAGTGGTAGTGCCAGGACTTTTTTCTTACCAGCGAATATTTGACACGAGTAACAGGCACATACTTTAGTATTAACGTCCGAAAATAGTTTCGGCCAATAGTATCCAACCCTCAGGATCTTCTAGGCTGTGGCTCTCCATGCATGGTGTCCCCCACAGATTCCTTCATGAAACGCTTCTACAACTCGCGGAGTTTTTGACTCAACCAGACAGACCAATAAAAACCCGAGTGGATCCTTCCAGTATAGTTGATTTTTGGAGATGCAATATTTTACAGCATGGAGTTTTAAAGTTCTGTATTTGGCTGGTGTTAGTTCGTCTGGACATTTCAGGTTTAACAAGTAGAAGACTATATCTTTGTACCAGCCCGATGATATGAATTTTTCTTCAACATTGTTTGGATACGTCTGGTCATTTGGCTCTTGCAAATGTGTATCTTCGTCTTCCCCTTGTAGGCAATTGATGTCAAGAGCTCTAAGGTTTGACTCAGCCAAGAGTTTGGCCAGACCCTTTCCTTTTATTAATTTTGTTGGCTTGATTTCCAGATCAAATTCTTGTATTTAGCAAGCGAGCATCCTCATTTTCCATCTCTATCGGGCTATACCAATATATCCTTCACAGCACTGGTTGGTACGTACGCGATAATTTTTGAATGCATAACATAAGTTCTGAATGCTTTTAGTGCTTTCACCATTGCGTACGCCTATTTTTCTATTATATCATATTTTAGCTCAGCATATCTAAGACTCTTTCTAAAAAACGCGATCGGGTGTTCGAAGCCTTTATAATCTTTTTGCAGCAACACCACAGCGATAGTATGTTCAAAAGCGAATGAGAAGATGAGGAAATCTCTCAAATAATCTGGGCTTGTTAACACAAGCGCCTCGCTGATGACTTTTTTAATATGCTCAAATGACGCCTTAGCTTCGGTCGTCCAATTTACTCTGCTATCTTTCTTCAGCATACCTGTGATCAATTTGACAATCTCAGCAAAATTTGGTATAAATCTTCTCAAAAAATTTATTGTACCTAAGAAAGATTGAATTTATTTAACGTTTCTAGGAATACTGATAGTTTGTATCGCTTCAACCCTATTAGGATCAATCTTGATCCCATCTTTAAATACGATGTGCCCCAGAAGCTTACCTTCCTGCATAGAAAAATGTGATTTCTTTGGATTCAAAGATAGACCATACCTGCGGCATTTTTCGAAAGTCTGTTTTAAATGGGTCAAATGTTCTTCATCAGTTTTGGAGAAAATCGTCAAATCATCAAGGTAGATTACTACGAACTTGTCTCTTTCTCCGACGAAAGTGATGTCCATAGCACGCTGGAAGGTAGCCCCTGCATTCATCAAACCAAAAGGCATTTTATCATACATGAATGTTCCCCATGGTGTGGTAAAAGCGGTTTTTTCTCTGTCTTGCTCGTTCATGGCGATTTGGTTGTACCCGTAAAACCCATCTATCATAGACATCCGATTTGCTCCAACTACCCTTTCCAGGACGTGATCCATTTTAGGAAGTGGATAATTATCTTTAAGATATGACTTGTTCAATTTCCGGAAATCTACACATAGTCTGATTTCTCCGTTCTTTTTTCTGACAGGGACCAAATTTGCCACCCAGTCTGAGTATCTTAGAGGTACAATTATTTTCGCATCTAAGAGCTTCTTAACTT
>JZKD02S2001012.1:155403-170024 GCA_000966675.3 Picea glauca | reverse complement strand
TGCAGTAACTGGTCATGTATATTCAGGGTGATATAGAAAGGAGCGACGTTGTCTTTGAATCCCTCAAAATGAGGACCAAAGGTGATGTTAGGTCTGTCATCTTCCAGGTTGATAATGTCGGAGTGACTTTCTGGCTCGTAAACGCCTATCACTTTGGCAATTTGCTTCCGATAAGTGGGGTTTTTTGCTAATTCTACCAAAGGAATCGGTATCTTGATTTTATTTAATTCATTTTCAAAATTGTAAGATGTATTGGCCTTGTCCGTTTCTTTGGTTAAGACTTCCGAGTTTTTTTCTTACGACTTGTTTGTCTGGATCGCTTTATCACTCGTGACCTTAGTCGCAGATGTAACTTTATTTATCGGCCCCGTTTCCTTTGTTTGGTTTTCGGCTTGTTTCACCTCAAACTCTTGAGTCTTTGTTATCTTGACTTTATTGCTGGGTAACAATGTCTCTTCCAAAGGAAGTTCATGATATTGATCCCTTGGCAGGATTTTCTTAGGTTGGTTAGTTGAGGTGGGCTTATTTTTTGATCTCAGATTGTATCTGAGTTGAAAATCAGCGGCTATCATTTCTGTTTCTGGTTGAGATACGCAGAGGTTAGTATGATCACCTTCTTCCTCTTCATTACACGGTTGAGGAGAATTTAAGGATTTCTCATAATCTTCCCTAGTCAGAAATGGTTGCGAACACTCATCACCGAAACATGCAACTTCATCTTCTAAATCTCCGAAATCTTGGAGGTCACTTTCTCCTATAAAAATTTTCGTTTTTTAGTGGAGCTTGTATTTTTTGATCTTCATTATTTATTTGCCTATGTTGATTTTGGGGATTTGGGTTTCTCTTGAAATCCCTTTTGTTAGAAGAATCAGATTTAGCTTGATCCAACTCCATCCTAGAGATTTTGTTAGACAGATCTTTAATTACTCGGGCCATATCATCCACTCCGTCGTAAGTGTATCTATTTGACCCGGAAGGACCCGCTGGTTCCCTATAGCGTCTATTTTCACAGTTAACTGTTTCTACTTTAGCCTTTAACTTACCTGAAGCCCTCATATTATATTCTATTTCAACCGCATCATCTTGCATTCTATTTAGGGTGGCCCCTCTCCTTTCGCGCAAAAGAAATGCAAAATCAGGTTCAAAAGCTCCTGCAAAGGTTACTTTGGCTGAGGGTTCGGAAGGTTCAACAACGACTGGAATTTTATTATATAATTTGTTAAATCTCGAAATAAATTCCATAACTGTTTCAGAGTTCTTTTTATTTAGAGACCCAAACTCAATAAGGTAGTATAAGTGATCCTTCCTCTCTCCCCATTGTCTGAGGAAAGCGTCTTCCAAGGCATTATATGTCGGAATAGACGCTGCAGGAAGACTCCGAAACCAAGTTCGGACCTGTCCTTCGAAGGTTTGGACAAGTAGTCTCGAATAGACATCTTCGTGCTCAATACCACATATGTCTGCGAACTGGTCAAAGAAGTTTATATGCTCGGTTGTGGTTAGATCTCCCTCCCCAGTGAATTTAGGAAGATTTTTGATGTAGTTGCCAGGTAAATCATGGAGGGGAACGGGTGAAACCAGGGGAGCGTATCTCACTGCTATTTTTGCAAATACTCCCGGAAGAGGAACATTCGGATGTCCTCCACCTCCCCCTCCGACGCCTGCCATCAACTTAGGAGTAGGAAATGGGGGTGTAACACACTCTTTTGAATCAGGTGAAACTGGGAAGTTTTGATGAATAAAGGATGGTATGTCAAATGATAACGATCTTTCCAAAGGACCTTTTCCCTTGTTTATAGATGGGAAAGTTTGATGTGGCTCACTCCTAAATTCTGAGTAGTCTGTTTCCAAATCTTTGGTATCATATAGAGGGTTGTAGGAAGTAAGTGGTTCTGAAGGGAATTTAGTCTTTACAAGTGGGTTTTTGGGTTTATTAATTGAAGCAGTTGCCTCAAATGAGCCTCTCGCTCTTAAAAAAATTTCAGGATTATTAACAGGCGTATTTGGCTTGCCATCTGGGTTCTGTCTGGTATGCCTTCTACCAGACGCCAGTTTGTGTATTAGTGGAGTCGCCAAGTGAAATATTTTAAAAAGCCTTAAACTATGTGCACTCTATGTTCACTATCAAAGAGTAACACTATCAATGAAATAATTTTTCGTTTTCCCAGGGAAAAAGATTTCGTAACTTCGTTCCCCGGCAACGGCGCTAGAAAGATGTTGTTCCTGAGTCTGTACTAAGGCTTCAAGTACAGTGTCAAGGAATCCGAAAGTATGTAAAGGATGAATACGAAGATATATGTTATCCTTCAGTGTAGGAAACTAATGAAGGTTTCTACATTCTCGCTGTCTAGCTTACAACTGCTCTTGAGCAGTTATATCATGCTCAATGGCCGCCCATGAAAGTTCTAATTCCTCCCGGGTGTTAGCAATTTTAAGGATTGTATCGAAAAGATTTAAAGTGATATGATTTTGATTAGAAAGTCCGGGTTGAATATTAGGTTGAGTAGCTGCAGGGAAAGTCATTGAGGAGTAGTACCAGTATGGAAATGATTTAACGTGATATTTCAACGTTGTTTCAATTTAGTCGAAATAAGAGAATTTTTTTGCATGAACAACAAAATAGGAATGCAAATTGAAGGCCCTTTCCCGTAACTGTATTATTTTTTAGTAAAGATGTGGAATGAGAGAAAAACATTTAGCTATGGATAACGTAAGGTTCCTATTAGTAGAAAACTCACACATACACAGAAGAAGAAATTGACATAGAAATAATTGACATAGTGTAAATAAATATAAAATTTTGTAAGTGCGAATTGGTCTTACACCTACTGATAGCTGGTGCAGAGGAAAGACAAGAAACAATTACAGAAATTAAAAACCCCTTAACTATAGTAGTGGTCATACTAAGTTATAGTGATACACATCAATTATGTAGAGAAAAATGAAAAGAAACAAGAAAACATAACGAAACAAACTTGTAACACAGTCGTGACAGAATCGGGAATCTTCAAATTTTCTTGTATTAACTTCCTTGATGAAAAATATCTATTACATTTATTCCCAAAAAGTCCAGCCTTTAGTTCTTCTTTTGGTGATCTATTTATACAAATTTTCCCTTCTCTACTCCTATTTTCAAAAAAGTGTCAGTTCCCTGCCTTTACGTGACTTAGTGCATATTATACATCTGTCCATAAATTGGATACAAGTTGTGAAAGTTCCGCTTAGCAGCTGTGAGGAGCGAAAACACTCGATCTCTTCTACTTCATTTTCAAAAAGGGCCAGGTGCTTGTCTTTGCATAGACTCAGTGGATATCCTACATCTGTCCATGAATTGGGATACAAACTGTGATGGCTCTGCTTGAAAAATGGCTTCGGCAAAGTAGCACTCTCGGGCTAATTATGGAAGTCTATTCCCCATATGTGCATCAACCATATCAAGGGGGCCGAGTTGTGTGCCAGGCTGAATCAAATGTCCATCAATTTGAGCCATGTCTACCTTGTCTATCTTAGAGATCTCTGCCAAATTTCTCTCATTTTTCTCCTTCATGTCGAGGGAGATCCTCTCTATATTCATCTGCCTTAGCGTCTCTGTGTCACCCCCACTTTCCATCCCCAACAGTTCACCATTTATGGCTTTGAAAGCTTCTTCTAGTGAATTTGTCACTTTTTGAGCTTGCTCCTCGCTTAAAGTAATATCATGCTCCCAATTTTTTAACAAAATATTACCCCTAGTCTGTTGAGCAATGGTGAGCCCAAGAGACCCTGCTAAAAACCTATTGTTGGTGGCTATCACTGCTTCTTGGAAGGCTATCCGAGAAGCTTCTGCGTTTCTTTCCTTGACAATTAGATTCTCAGAAATCTGATGCATTAACAGGCAATCTCCTCGAAATTCCCCTACTTTGTTTAGTAGACTCTGTTGAGCAGAAGAGATCCTTCTCTGAATGTCGATTGCTCGGGATTTAACAATCTCGATGTCGATCACATTGCTTCCTGCGACCTCTAACTGAGCCTGTAACTGTGTGATCGTATCCCTCTGCTGAACCGACTGCACTCGACCCTCTCGAATCACTGAGTTTGCTTGTTACATCTTGGTTTTGAGGACTTCGATCTCTTTCTTATCGGCCAATTGGGCCAGCTCTATTGCTCCACTCGCTTGACTCTTAGCGTCTTCCACAGCTGAAGCTACTCGGGCTTCAAGAGTCTTGATCAGTCGATTTTTTCTCTTAAGCTGATTTTTCAACATCGCAACCGAGAATTGGTTCGCTGATGCATAAGCTCCCAGCGTCCCTGCTATCTCAGTGGTGAATTCGTCACTTTTCTTGTTTTTTTCCTTCTGTCATTACTTTGAATTTTTTAACAGTGGAGTCTCCCTCTCGATAAAATTCTCGCTTTACTACAACTTTTCTCTTTCTTTCAAAAAAGAACTCATTAGGGGGGAGTTCCTCTGCCCTTATAGGTCTTAGTTCTTCGCCAAATATCCATCCCTCACTGACGTCTCCCTGAGCCGACTGGAAGGATGTGACAGAGGTGATGGGTTGTTCGATCTGCTTCACCACCTTTCCTAGTGTGACGAGTGAGTCTTGTTCTTTCGGAGGATCGGGAGTCTTCGTCTATGTCCCTGTCTATGGATTATTCTCTTGCTCGGGACTCTTCCCCTGTTCGGGACTCTTCTCCTAATCGGGACTTTTCTCCTGCTCAGGACTCTTCCCCTGTTCGGGACTCTTGTCCTGTTCAGGATTCTTCTCCTGCTCGGGACTCTTCCCATGTTCGGGATTCTGCTCCTGCTCCCCTTCCTGACATTTTTCGGGATTAGAAGTTTTCCCCACAGAACTTTTGGCCTCCTTTTCTTTGTCCTTGGAAAGTCCCAAACCTCCCAGCACCACGGGGAGACATCTTTCCTATGTTCCTGAAATTTTAAAACCGAGGCCCTATCTTCGAGTGCTAGAGATCTGATTCGAAATTGCACTTCCGAATAGGACCTCGCCCCTCAAAAAACATCATCCAAGGGAGAACACTCGTGTTCGAACCTTTTTAATCCACAATTCCCCAAATGGGTGGTTACAATTCTCTGCGGATCATGCTTTTTGTACTCAATAGAGACTAGGCTCAAATCTTCTAAGGTTGCAGCTTCAGCCTTAGCATGTCCGAAATATAATAAGGAATAGGAATTAAGCCGAATAGGGGAAAACGGCCATACCTTCTTTGATGACACTTTGAGCTCTTTACTCACTCCGTCGATTACCATTTGTCGTGCAATCTCACGACAAGCCAGCTTGTCGAGGATGAAAAGCGGTAGTGCCAAAGGAGGGACAGCTCCTCCGAAAACTCTAAAATATGAGAATTCTTCCTCTACGTACCAATCTGCGATACTGCTTAGATTCGCAGCAATGCTATCAGAGATGCGGGGCGGTGAAAGACCAAAAATGGCGACATGCAGCGGCACCATCACCCAGTTGAAAATCTCATAAATAAACTTATTTGCATTATTTTCCCACAGCTTGTCATGGTATTCATGCACCGTTTTTTTCTGGGTTGGACTCCAAGCCCAATTCATCAAAGGAAAAGGTGTCATGAAGCATATTACGTCCATGATATACGCGGACATGAAGAATCCAGATGGTCTCCCAGCTGCTTTTTTCTCCCGGTAATCTGTAACTCTGTTGAACAAACTGTCGGAGAGCATCTTAGCCCAATTAAAAGAGCAACCTTCCACTACCCGAAAGATGAGAGGTACCCACTGGATGTAAAAATGCGCGGTATCCTCCCATCCAAAAAGTCGACAAGTCATCATCACCACATACATATACTGTGGCTCCAATGAAGAAATCAAATACACACCTTTGTCATTCGCTCTGAATGTTGCGGAGCGCGAGACCCAATCTTTGATCAAACCAGGCATGGTTTTGTCATATTCTTCGCATTCGTTCTTTTTGAATTCCTCCAGGAATTCTTTGCCATATGTATATTCATAGGTCGCTGGGATCTTGTACATAGATTGGATATGCTCTGGTCTAAAAGTTCCGACCATGACCTATCGGTCATTTACGATAGTTATGGTGGATAAGTCGATGTGATCCAATGCCCATCAGATCATGTCGTAGTATGGGAGAAACCGAGGTCTGGTTGCAACCAGGTGCATTCCTGACTGAACAATTGTCTTATACTTAGTGTTCAGGTCATCCTTTACAATATCATTGTCATCATCATCCGACTCTGAATAGTTTACCAATTCGGATTGCAGAATGTTTGAAATAAACGACCAGGTGGGTACTGAGCTACCAGTCTGTGTTGAAGTATCTGAGATGTTGTCTGGACCCTGCGCTGCAACCTCGACATTTTCTTTCGCTTCTCTCCTTGGAGCCATGGCCGACGCTTTCTTTTTCGCTCTTCTGCAATAGACCTGTGTATACATGCGGAAATGAGTTCTCTTGAAGAAAGGTGAGATCTGTGCTCTTATGATAAATCTTTAAAAATAATGAAACTCTCGTATATATTTGAAAATCCTGTACTTTTGAAGTAAGTCTGTCAAATCGCAAATAAAACCAAATTTATTGTATAAATCTGATCTTATTTACTTGTGGATTTACCCTAATTCTTCATTAATGTCATCAATGTTCGACGGCTTGATAGGCAACCAGGTTATGGAGAGCAAGTAAATTCCTCGTGAAGTGTGCCAACCTCGATACACGGGGCGTATCTCATTAAATTTTAAAATTTCAAATTTCACAATGTTAACCATTTTCTCGCCTTTCGCTGTATCGTAAATTTTCTTTTTAGCTTTTGACTCTTCAACTCGCGAGGTTGCGAGTACCGATTTTTCCTTAAATAATAACCAAGATTTGGCGCATTCTTAATTATATAACTAACCTAATCGTCATATCGCGACTCGGGAATTTGAAGAAAAACTTTTGGAAGAATGATATGTCGAGTTGCGATATCGCGATGTGGTGATAATTAAGACTCAAATTAAAAGAAGGAAGTCTTAGATTAGGCAACTAAATAATCTCGTTATAATTATGTCGCAACTTCGTGAATCGGATTTTTGGACACCTTAAATCGATGAAAGAAAGTGCCGAGTGACAAAGTGCCGAGAACCAAATTTAACCATGATTAGTTTTTTACCCTTAGTCTGTAACCAAGGTTATCACAAAGTCATCCTGTTCTCAGCTATCGAGGCTGCAAGAACAAAAAATGAGGTCTGATGGATTCCGAGGCGCAAAACCCTAGCGACATCTAATCAGAGATTAAAATTTTTACCCTAGTTAACGCCTTGGACGAAAATTAGAACTGAGTTCTCATTTTTGTGACTAGGGACTTGTGAATTCAAGAAATAAAGTGTCTGACTTGCGAGACCCCGAAATAAAACAAAAGAGCAAACATACTTGCAAAAAATGGACTCCTTTTGAAAGTGACAAAGCATTTCTATTCATGGGACAAGATTTCAGAGCTTTATGATTTCGGAAGGAGAAGAAAAGCAACTTTAGATCTCAAGTATCGAAAATTGAAAATTGCACGAGGTGAAAAACAGGGTCGGCTCCAACAAGGAGAAGAAAGTTATCTTTCGTAATATTTTGATTGAAAGTGAGAAAATCAACGTAGAATATAATATGATCAATGTCTTTCCAAACAAGAAACAATTTGGAAACCCATTCAGGGTACTTGACCGGAAAGATGATTCCAGCCTTCAAGCTTTTTTCCAACTCCTTTCGAATAGTTGCTTCTAGTGCAAGGTTGATAGGTCTTTGTTTTTTCCTAACTGGTTTTATGCCTTCCTTGATGGGGATGGCATGTTTTTTAATACTAGGATCAAAACCAAGAAGATCCTCATAAGACCAAGAAAAAACATCTTGAAATTCACCAAGTAGCTTGGCAAACTTCATTTTCTCTTCATTAGAACATCGGGCACCCATTTTAACATTCTTTGGAGACTTGGGTGTCCCAATATTCAAGGAGATGGTTTCACCCACCTTCCTTTTCGACTCCTCTTTTTTTTGTTTCTCTTTATTTCCTACATCACTTTATGAAAACAAAATCTCTAGAGGAGTTAAGCCTTTAAGAATCTAGTTATATTCTATGGATATAATTTCCTTGGGATTATAAGGCTCATTTTGATTGAAAGCAAAAATGCTCTCATCGCTAGGGAAGACCTGCCAAGATTCTATATTGTTAGGGATATGTGGCTGATATAGATATTGAAAAGTACAATCACGTCTGTGTGGAAGAATTTGTCAATTTGGAGAGGCTACAAAAATAGATAATCGATCAACCATTGAGTTCAATTCCCTATTAACATAAGTGATGTTAAAACATAATAGGTTCGAGATAACTGCCCAAACAATTTGGGTACATTGTTTCATCAACTTGTTGCTAGGATAGTATATCTTATGTACAAGGTTCACAACAAGCTTAGAATATCCAAAAACTTAAAGGTGACCACAACCAAGATTATAGGCATTTCCAATACCTAATAATAAATATTCGAATTCAGTGACATTATTTGTGCAAGAAAACTACAACCTGTAAGAAAAATTATAATTTTTCCCCACATGAGAGTACAAGATTATGCCATCTCTGTTACCTTAACTAGAGAATGAACCATCAAAGTGCATGTGCCACATACCATTATATAAATCGATCTGTTCCAAGGGAATGTTATCCTCCTTAGAAAAAATGGAATACACCCCTAGGTCCTCTTCGATATAGTGTACATTAGGTTGTGGGACACATCTATGTAAGGTGAAATCCTTCCTTCTCTAAGGACTATAATGTTTTTTTCCATTCTGAGGAACAAATAAGTGTCTCTCATCGAGTGAGATGTATCCAATTGTCAAATATTTCCAATATCTTCCTAAGATGATTGATTAATTTCTTATTGGCATATCAATTACCTAAATGCTAAGGGTTGCTCTTTATTCAGGGTGTGCGCACAAAACTAAAGTTGCATATTTAACCTTGCCTATGGTCGTTTGTTGTAGACTATTATAAGAGAGCATGCTCCTACCATTTTCATTTGTACAAAACAAGCCTAGCTCTTCCATAATAATCTTTGGCATCAAACTTGGGCCCAAAACGAAATCAATGAGGCAATAATGGGTGATCTTATCCATAATATTTACAGAAATACAAAAAGGTGGATTTTTTATAAGGTATCTAAAGTTATGTACAACTACTTTATTTATAGACGAATCCTCTTCATTTACCTCTTCAGAGAGGTTGGCTACAACAAAAAAATTTCCTTCCATAAATTGTTTTAGATTCCTCTGTTGTTCAAGGATGACAACCATGTCCAGAAGGGTGGCATCTTCTTTGGTGTTGGCCAATTGATTCATAATATTGTATTTGGAAGAGGGGAGAGTGGAAGTTGTTCCTTGACTATCATGAACCTTAGGAACCTGAACCATAGAAGTTGGTGATGATGAGCTTGGGCTAGAAGAATAGCGGGGAGGATCATATTTACCTTTAGGAGCATAGGATTTGTTCCTAGTATTGATGATCATGACATCTTCTAGGTCTAAAAAATTGAGGAAAATGATGGTAGTTTCTGGTCTTTTACCAAACACCTTTTCTTTGGCACTCTTCCTTACCTCACATGTAGTTTCCTAGTGGTCTTCCTCACAAAAGTTACACAAAATTTGAGGCATGATAGATTTAGGATAAAAATTATTTCCAATTGGATTTCTAAAGGGGGGTGCAAAAGAGCATGAAGCTCCAGGGGTGAGAGGAGAGACATTTCCTTTTCGCTCATACGCTATCATACGATTATTCATGTCTTGGAGTAGATGTAAGAGGGCGAATATGTATGTCTTTTTAATTTATTCTCCCTGAGGAATACTTGTTCTTTCAAGCTATTATTCATACTCTAAACAAGTATGCAGAGCGGAACCGAGGTTATCAATGGTGTTTTCCTCAAGCCTATGACGATATGGGGAAGGTAATGCATTGTAGTAATGCATGAAAGTGGCTTGGTTCTGAGGTCAAATGAGTTCATGGATTTGATTGTATAACTTAGTGAAATGCAAGTTAAAGGACTTGATGGTCTCACTATTATTATAGGAAATGTTATTGTACTCCTGTAACTACTCAATTGGGCTTTTAGATTTCCCATAGGTGGACTTGAACCAATAAAATAACTCCTCCAAAGTAGAAAATATCTTAGGAGGAAGGTCAAAGAAATCGAATGCAACCTTTCCTTCCAAGGAATTGATGAATAAGCACATGCAAGTATCGTTGTCATTGGCTCCTGTGTTGTGACAAGCATTAGAAAATTCCACCAGGTGTATGTTTGTAGTTAATTGTGTTATTCCTCAAAAACCTAGGGAGATTCTCTTTGAATTTAGGAAGTGGACGAGTAGCAGGTGCTAGGTTAAGAGGAGAGGAAACATGCCATGGTGTGGTTGTGGAATCTTCTTTAAAATGAAAAATTCCATACATTTTAATGACTTTGGTGGGATTTGTGGTAGATTGGAAAGGGATATGGTGGGTATATAAGTTACCAATCACTGATGAAGCTGAAGAATGAGAGGAGGAAGCACTTCCAGTGCCACTAGAGCCACCACTAGATGTCATCTTGTGGATGATAGATGAGGGAGAGAAAGACGAATTAGATGACTAAGACAAGGTTTTCCTTAGAGCACTTTGTTGGGTTGATAACACAACGTTCCTTCTTCCTATTTCAGCAATAGGATTAATTTCGGGCGATAAGCCTCTTCTTTTCCTAGAAACATGAGATTCTAAGGACATGAAAGGAAGGTCGAAGTTGAAGGAACAAGAAGGTTACTGTTTATTTCTAGGCTATCTATGTTTATCTTCCCAATGTTCTTGGGAACTAATATCTTGTTCAATTGCTACCCACGAATGATTAAGCTCATCCCGAGTATTGGCAGTGTCTAAAATGGTGTTGAACAAATTCAAAGAAATGATGGTATGATCTTGAAGATCAGGCTCAATATTGGGATGCCTTGCAACAGGTACAATCATTAAGAAATAAAATAGTCAAAGAATCAATATAAGAAAAATATATGTATTTGATGCTAATCAAGCATAAAAATTAACCAGAGAGATATTGAAGATCTCCCTAGTATGGTCGCCAAATAAATGTTGAGGAAAATATATGAAATGATCTTACTCAATCATTTTCAGATCTTACTTGGCTAAAGAAAGATAGATGGTAATATCACCCTATGTTTATAGTCATCAAAATGTTATCCTAATTCACAAGTATTGTTTACAAGTGCTTAGGCTGATTTTTTTATAAATAAAACCTTTCTGAAAAATTCATTATTTATGTGTTCTTTTGAACAACATAGATGTTGAAATAAATATAGAGACAGAAATGAAGACACCAAGTCAATAATCAAAATAGATGAGACATAAATCAATCCTTTATTTCATTCCAATTCATCAAAGAATCGTTCTCTTTACCAAATTTCATGAGGAAGTTTCGAACCAAAGTCAAACTTAGACATCCCCGATGAAACATACAAAAGGACTTCGACAGAAAGTAAAAATCCAAACTTTGAAAGCTGGATCATCTTGCCATAGATTGCTTACCACTCGACTCTCCATAATATCCTTTGTCAGTCATGAAATCTAATTCACAAATAGACAAGTCTACACAGACTATCAAAGATAGATCAAGACCTCTGAAAAACAAGTGTATGAATGATGTAATTCATCCCTAAATCTTGTTGTCTACAATAAGACACTACTATCATAAAAAATAATTAGGCTTCTAATGAATTAAGGAATGAATGAAAACTGAATTATCTCAACAAAAACTCAAAGAGAAAACCTTAGTATGCTTCTCCTTCTTTTCTCCTTTGTTCCTCCCTTTCCTTTTTCCTTTAAGAAAATTAGAATTGGTTCAAGTAGTTGAACTACTTCCTTAGTTAAGTTAACTAAAACGCAACCAATTTTTTTTTAAGGGGGAAAATTAATAAATCATAATAAGGGTTTTTAAATAAATAATAACTAGTAGGTGGGACCGCTTGTGACTCCCTTTAGCTTTTAAAAATCATAACACAACTAGTTAATCAAACAAAACATCCCTCCTTCTGACTCCCATCATCACATTCATATTGACAATTTATCTCAATGATAATTGAAATCATTTCCAAAAATATATTACTCATATATCCAAAAAACAGTGTGTTGTCCAAAATTTCAGAATTCAACTGTTCTCAACAATTAATAAATAAAAACTTAAAATACATATTTTCCACTTTGGGAGGCAATATTTCCATTGTTTCCACTATCACCTTTTGATCTCTCTAAATTTTCCTTAGGTTGTGTGGAGACTTTAGGCATAATATCACTGATCACATGAGATCAATCATTTCTCAAATTCATGCGGGAGGACACAAATTTATCAGATCCATTTGAGGGTGAGGAAGGGGAAGCAATGTCTTTTCCTTTGTCAGGAGCATGGTGGGCCTCAATTTTCAACCTTTTTCTTGCATGGGAAGACTGAATTGGTGAGTTTACAAGGGAAACTTGAACAATTTGATTGATAGGAAGGGGAGCAGGTAAAGACAAGTTAGGCCAACCACTATGTTGGGAGAATGTTGGGTGGACAATCTCTTGCCATCCGTTGTTTTTGGGGACTTCAGGTTGCAATGAGACATGAGTAGGCACTGGGATACCAGGGACCCATGGGGCTTGGAAGGGAGGCCTTTTAGGCCTAGGTTGGACCACTCCTTTCCCAATCCAGTTAAAAACCCCATCTTGAAATAGTTGGCCTAACTCTTGCGAGTCTACATCAAACTGTATAGAGAATCTTGGCCTTCTAGGGCCCCTGTTCCAATTACCTCTTCCTCAGTTACCTCTACCATGGCTACATCTGTTGAAAAATATCATTCATGTATGCATAATTGATTAGAAAATAGTTTCTTTAACAACCATACATGAAAACTCTTTTAAATATGAAATAAAATTTGGCTCGGAAACATATCAGACTCATGTAATCCAATCCATACAAATTGTTTAATAGTTCTCAATGAGAAGGGGGTGAACAATGTTCTAGGATATGTGAGGGGTTGTATTGAGCGAAAAATGTTAAAATTAGGGGGAAAAGATCATGATTATTGCTCAAAGACAACAAACAATCAACTGTAACGTAAACCAAAAGAATATATCACGGTAATCCATCCATGCGATCCTTAAACTGTCATAATACAGAGCTTATCTTAACCATAATTAAATTTTAGGAACAAGGAGTGGATAGTGAATATGGGAAGGCGAGGGGAATTGTAATTAGTGAAAAGTGAAATAATGGTAGGGGAAAAAATCGGATATTGTTTGAAAAATTAATTAAGTAATCCATAAAAACAATTATGTATTCGATACAACTATTCCAACATCAATTAAACAATTAATGTGGCAAATTAAACAATACTGTGTGTTAAAACTTGTTCACTATCCACATTCAATTTCGTTAAAATATTTCAATTAACACAGAATAATCATACTCAGAATCCTCATGACTTCACCCATCTTGTTAAAATACTTTTGTTTCTTTTTCATTTACTTCCCTTTCATATTTAAAACAAAATCCAAGGAACACATAGTCATTTTTTTCAACTTTGTTTAGCATAAAACATCACCACTACCCATAATTTAATTCATGAAATCAAACACAGACACAAGCTCTTTTAAAACGTGATTGATTCCATTCCTTTAACCAATTTAACAATTAAATTGCAATGACACTATAAAACTAAAAACCACATGCCCATCTTTGATGGTGCAATAAAATGATACGATGCATGATATCCATAAATCATACACAATATTAGTCAAACCACAATAATCAATACTTCAAATTGCAATAATCTTGATCGGGCAATTTAAACACACAGTAACAACAACCATCACTTCAATTTATACCACACTGTAGGAAACACATAGACCAACGCATAATGAAAAGAAGCATTTATGTGATTGTACATATCCAATTACTCCCGATCAAACCATAAAACAATGTTGAATTATCAATCCAATTATTACAAAAAACTGAGGCAACAACTGTATGTCGATTATCATTTTCAATTACAATTGTGTAATCAAACCGATCAAACAGAGACGATCCAATAATAAAAACCATTGTCAACGCTAATCAACCAACTCATGACAGTCCACAAGATACCTGAAATGGTGTAACTGGTTCAGTTTATCAAAATCAGGCTTTGTAACTAATGAAAAAATAACCAAGGGTTCACTCGGTGGAACCAACACAAGGAGACTCGAGGTCGACCATATCGATAGTAGGTGAGAAACCCTTGGGACAAGCAAGGTGGAACCACATGCATTATAAAATTTATCTTGTATGATAGGGTGATAGTTCGACCCTAGGTAGGAGAGACTATGAATAGAGAAGCATAGGTTTCTTACTGGCCAGTAAACAACACCGAGAACATGCAAGAGAATAACCCTCGTGGTTTTCCCCAAAAACCAAATAATGTTGATAGAAATGTAGAGCTCGAGTAACAACAACCAACCCTAAAGCATCTTAATCCCTAATATTGGCTCATTACCCCTTAATTAGGGCATATTATATTAGTAATGTTATTTTATTTATGTCGTCTTTAGGCCATTAGTTGTAATTATACCTCCTAGTCTCCTAT
>JZKD02S2001012.1:132994-151068 GCA_000966675.3 Picea glauca | reverse complement strand
TTGAACATTTAAGTGGGGTAAAAGGAGGTTGCCCCCTCAAAGAGGCTTATTATCTGAAATTATCTCTTTTTCAAGGAGTTGAGTACTTTTTCTGAGGTTTTTCTATGCTATATTGGTATTTGGTTCTTCACAAAGCAAGTCTATTCACATAATAACCACCATAACCAACTGTGAAAATACCAATAACACAAAACGAGCCCACGACTAGGTGGAAAATGATAAGCAGTGATGCAAAGGTGGTTAAAATCATACACAACAACCCCATAAAAACAAATACAACTCGGTGTGGTTATAATGATTGTGAGGAGATGACCAACAAGTCCAGAGATAATGAAACCCTCCAACAAAAACCCATAGAGACAATAGAGAGCCATCATAGATTCTACCACACAGAACAACCAATAAAATCGTGACTTCAACCATCAATTTTTCCATTTCCAATGAATAACACAAACAACCATTCCAAATAAATCACCATTTGTTTACATGGTTGCCAACCCCAAGAAAACATAGATCAATACATCACTGAGCCAACATTTATTTCATAACAAAGCAAGTTCATGGATGGGAGAAAAAAACATACCTGTAACCAAATGGCCTTAAAAATGGGAGCTTGGTCGAGTAGTTCCTTCCACTCTTGAATATCGGAGATTAACCACAACAAAAAACAAATGAACAATAACCAAGCTAGGGTGACGACCAGTGGGAGAAGTATGGAGTGACATGCATTTACTGCACGTCGCTTCCATCCTCCCTTCATTCAATTACATAGTACATGACAACCAACCAAACATTAATCCATTCCATTAATCCATGCATCAAAACTAACATACATTTCTTTCCAAATGCACCACTTGATCCATATTAACCACTGCCAAAAACCATAGTACAACATATATCACATGCGCCCCATATAACTCAATAAAAATCATATAGCCACTAACATTGCTAGTTAGGACTAACATCAATTTCTTTAATTTCAAATGCATATAATATAGCATAGCATAGCATAGATTAGATCCTTCTTCTTGGATTTTATCCCATATTTCTCTTGTCTCTTGTTATAACTAACATGTATCTTGAGCATGTGTAACGTGTGATGAATCATGGCACCAATAGCAATGTGATAAAAGTGAATATAGGCTATCCATACATAGAATTTAGAGTTTAGAGAAACAAAACCAACACATAACATGCATTATCCATATGCCATTTGTCGTAAATAAAACCAATATTTCATCATCAATCATCTAGAACCCTATAAGCATCATGAAAAAAACAACATAAAATGTGTAATAATACTATCTATGATCCTCCAATCTACAAGGGAGTCCCACCTACTAGTATTATATATAATTGGCATAGTTTAATAATAGGCTTAGCAATACTTTGTGATCGAATTCCTCATTGCAATTTTAATCGTCAACAATACTTAGTACTCATTTTTTCCATTTTAGTTAGTTTGTGTGCATAGTTGCCAAATATTCATGTATATTTCATCTCTTTACTAAATTATGGACACAAATAACCCTATTATATAGTATTTAGGGTTTACAACAAATCCACAGTCATGTAAGTTGTAACTTGTAAATTACAAACAACATACATGGGTTTTTCTTCTTAAGGCATGCATTTTTCATCATGCCTTGTTCTCTTGCATTTTTATGCATTTTCCCCTTTATTCTTTTTTTCATTTATAAGACAATTTTTAGTCTTTATGCACAACAGAGGGTTTTTAGTTTCAAAATGCACAACTAAAATATGAATATATGTAAAATGATAAAATCCAAAATCCAAAATTTGAGCCACTCAATGTGGAGGTCATATCATTCTTGGGTGTTCATTTTATAGTAAGACAATTTTACCCTCCATTTTACAAAAAGTATTGAATCTTGGTTCAAGGTAGAAGTCCTTATCCATTTTAAAATTCACTCTGGATGATATATAAATCTATGATGTTATTAAATTCACCCCAAAACTTAGATCACTAAGTTTGGAGCTATATAGAAGCGTGGTCGTGCATTCCATTAGGTCATTTTCTACTGTTTTGGTCTCTCAATTTACAAGGTAGACTCTTCCTCTTTTATGCTTGCAAATGAAAATATAATTATGTAGATACGTGTAAAATTATCTAAGACACCCTTAGAAACTTGATTCACTCAAATTGTGGGTGTCTTAATACCAGTGCATGCATTTTTTTGAAGCTTAGCGTGCATTTCTGCACAAGGGAAGAAATTACAGTTTAAAAGAAAAACATGTTTTTCTTAAGTGTGAGTGTGCATTTTTAGACATGTGTTATGGATGAATCTGGTCTACGAATAAGATAGATCTCCCTTGGATTTTTCTTTGATCCAATACTAGTAGAGGAGCTATATTCCTATGGTTCTCCCTAGATACAAACAATATGTTTCCTATTTTATGCTAAGAGATAGTAAAGAGGCATACATTTTACTTTGAAGGTTATCCTTGTGTGTCCTAGGACAGTGTAGTCATGAAGATCGAAATCCAATATCCGTCAACTTTCTACCTACACACAAGAGACAAATAATACCAATCTAAAAATTATCTCTAATGTTAGGAAATCAAAAGTTCATCTAGATCCATCGTGATCTATTCAATGTAAGATCAGATCTAACATAAATCATTGAAAATGAACAATATGAAAGGGGAAAAGCAATGATATATATTATAAAAATGAACAAATACATCAAGGTACCTTCACTTTGAGTCATGAAAGATGCATTCCTCCTAGTTCCAAGTTCCTGATACTCCTCCTTAGCCTCTTGATCTTGTCTCTCTATTTTTCCATCATAACCACTCTAAAAAATCTTCTCATTCTTATTTTTCTAGCATAACAACTCTAAACCTCTTCTCCTCATCTCCTTGATTTGGCCTCTTCTTATAGGATTTTAGAACATATTGGAGATAAGCTTCATGACATTTGAATTAGGTGGATACAGGTCATTGATATGTGGATACAAGTCATGAATAGCTTTATAGCATGTGAACTGAGAAATTACAAGTCATAGATAGGATTGATGGTATGTGAACTAAGAAATTACAAGTCATGCACAAGTTCCAGGCTTAATTATGAGCTTTTTCCAACCTATTATGAACCTTTTCTCTATCATTTGTTTTTTTCTCAAGTTCCATGCTCAGTTATGAGGTTTTTCCAACTCATTATAAACTTTCTTTTCAATTATGAGTTTATTCTCAATTATCAAATAATTCTTATTTCATAATTATGAAATTGTGACAAAATAATCATTTCCTTGTGAAATAATTATGATAATTTTACTCAATTATGTAATTATAGCCTTATAACATCTAATAACATTCTTGCACAACCTATGGTGGAAAATACAAGTATAACAATGTAGAGGATCTAACAAGATTGAATTAGGGTTTGATGCAACAATAGAAACTCTAATACTAATAGTATATATCATCATATATAAAGAACATTATCAACTACATCTAGTTCAGCCTCTTTGACTTCTTAATCTAACACATGTAACTTCTCCATGTGTTCAATTGTATAATAAGAATGGATTTCAATGTACAACATCAATTTGACTTTATGATTCCATAGTAGAAACATTGAGACCCATGCACACCATCTAATATATATCATTATTCCAATGGCATGGTCCCGCTCATCCATCACATGCCCAAAACTTTTTGAGCATTGTAGTGTTTCCACTCTGACATAGTTTGACCACCCTAGAATTGTGGCTTCGATGCACTTTTCCCACCCTCGCATATTCTCTTCGGTGTACTTTTCTTGCCCTAGCATCAACACTATGACAAATGTGGCATATCATTGAACTACCTACAGAATGTTCCCTCTAGAGTTTCATAGCTCCGACAGAGGGGGCCCACCATAAGGTCACAATTTCAATGGAATATGTGTTGGATTTCCAATATCCTTTACATGTGATATCATCACAGTAACATCTGATGTCATTAGTATTGTGACAACCACTCGATTTCTAAAATATTATAGAAATGTCACATGGAATCCCCCTACATCGAACGAGTGACAAATATATATGCTCATCGTTGTTGTGATGCTCCTTTGCAACACAAGTATGCTTGATTAAATATCTCCATAGCTACCACATGGAATTTTTCTACGTTGGAAATTCGACAAACAGATAGTGTCATTGATAGGAAAAATAAAGTACTTCGATGAAACAATGGATTTGGGTTTGTCGAATGATAGACGTGTTTTCATCAAAAGGGCATCAGAACATCATCAAAAAAAAATCCAAATGTACGAATGGGACAAACTTCTACTATAAAAGTAGATTGGGTGATCAACCTGATTCTCTCCTGGTTGTGTAAGCATTGTACCATTGAGTGGAATGGACAATTCATTCACATGTATATGGAAGATCTTAATTTAATAAGGAAATATTAGGATTGTCATAGTCACTGATCTCTCTAATGTGTCTAATGCCTCCTAGTATTCCCATGTCCGAACATACTTGTTATCCTTGCATAGTAGATTTTCCAATGAAACATCAACCTTTTCATAGCTCCAAATGAACTGTCTGTCATAAAATGTATTTCCCAAGGTTACAGGAAAATTTCTAATGAACATCGAGGCTAACATGTCCGCAATATCTAATAGACTAACAAGCCTTCCTTGCAGATGAGATGTCCCAATAGAGTCCCAAAAAATGTAGATAAGATGCACTTTTTCAATTTTAAAGATATTTTTCACTTCCTGCATTTGTCCAAAATCAATCATAGTACCTACATATGCTCCTTGAGTAGGTTAAACATTGTCCAATCATCTAAGTATACCTCTAGAAACTTGTGTATGAATTCCTTAAATGTTGTGATGAAAATTCTAGAAAATATTACAGGTGCATTCTTTAGGCTGAATGGAATTACAATGTATGCAAATGATCCCCACTCTATCATAAAAATTGTCTTGGATCTGCCTTCTTCCACAATATACACCTAGTGATAGCCTAAAAATCCATCCATGAATGAGTAAGCTTCATGCCCACCCATGTTCTCCAACAATTCATTTGTGAATTGATCCAAATTTTATGAGCATGATCAAATGAATACATATTATTATCAAAATATGCTTAACAAAGAATAACAAATATACAATAAAACTGGTTTCTATTCAATAACGAAACAAGATGAAACTATAAAATGCAACGAAAAACAAGCTTGTTAAAATGGTGGCGGCTTATCTCTGAGAAGAGATGTGACGGTTGTGCTCATTCGCAAGAAGATGATTACAATGACGATTTAAAGGAATTTTTAAAATAAAAAGGAATTTCAAAACCCTAGACATCCAAAAACCTAACCCTAGGAGATGAAGTTCCAAAACGCATGTGGGCCCCATTTGGGTAAGTTAGTACATCAACTTCCCGAGGTCATAAATTTTTCATATGATCTCTATTTTAGGTGCACGATAGCCCGTTGGAATGGTCTATCCGAGGAATACACATGTTTCCATCAAAATTTGACTCAGTATACAATCTAATTGTAGCGATCCCTAAAAACGTTGTTTAGGGCCTCAAAACAACCCCGGAAGTCAAGGATCCAAAAACTAGGAAAAACATGCCAAACTAGAAAACTACCAAAATGAGACAGCTAGAATAGGTGGGAGGCCACTAACATCCATATGGATCAATCCTCCCCCCTTAGGAAGAAATGGTATCCATTTCGTTGAGTGCCCCCATGAGATGAGGAAATTTCTACTCAATTTGGCCCCAGGTGAGCCACTTACCTTGGTGCAGGAGCTTCCCTGCTTTGACAACTCGATAAATATGGATCCTTTGTTGTCAAGTTCCCTTGAACTATTTTTCCACAATATGATCATTGGATTCCTATTGTATGCAGTTAGGGTTAATCTCTATTGGTGTCAGTTGTTCTGCTATCTCTGAGTTGTCCAATAATGGTGGGAAAAAAGGTCAAAGGAGATCCACGTTGAACATAGGTTGCAAGCCAAGGAAAGGAGGAATGTTGAGCTCAAAATCATTATCACCTACATACTTGGTGATGGTGTACGACCCATAATAGAGTGGAAGAAGCTTCTCATGGGGTCCTGTAAGGTGTTCTTTCTGCAAATGCAACCAAACTTTGTCCTCCAACTGAAACTTATGTGGCACCTGATGTTGATCATGGCGCTGCTTGTACTTGTCATTAGACTTTTGTAGGATATCCCAAACTTGTTAGTGGATGTGTTGGATCCACTCAATGAACTAGGTGGCTTTGTCAGCTTCAGTTGGAGTAGGAGATGAGTCAGTTGAGGTGACCGCAAGGGGTAGTGCAACATCTATGGGACCCAATGGTTGGAATGCCAACTCCACTTAAAAGAGGCTATGGTCGATTGAGCTATGTTGGGATCGAATGTAGCTATGTTGTACATAGAGAAGACTTGCATCGCATGTGTGAGGGTGCTTGTAATTATACATACATAGGATATGCACGATCATTTGATTTACGACCTCGGTTTGACCATATTTCTGGGGGTGGAAGGTCATGGATTTGGTGAGCTTGGTCTCCAACAGTGACCAGAGGCTCAACAAAAATGTGCTGAGAAATTGAATGTCTCGATCTGAGAAAATAATTTGTGGGATTAAAAAATGTACCCAAACGTGTTCAAAGAAGAGCTTGTTAGTGGCCTCTGTTGTGATGCTCTTCTTGCAAATGGACATAATCGCCATCTTAGAAAAGTGGTCAACAACCACAAAACACAGTTATTTCCCCTCTTGGTGGACATGATTCTCGACATGTATTCCATTTAGATGGATTCCCATGTCTTGTTAGGAGTAGGTAGAGGGGTGTACAGGCCCTATTTGTTAGTGTTTGGTTTGGAAATAATGCAGAAAATGTAGGACCTGATATACTTGTTGACCTCTTGTCAAAGTTTCGACCAATAGAAATGTTTTTGTAGCATTGACACTTTATTTTCAACAATGAAGTGTCTTTCCAACCGACTATAGTGGGCTTCCCAGATCATATTTTCTCATTCGCTTGATGGAACACAGATATATCCCAGACGAAAAAAAAACCCATATTGAATATGGAAATTAGCGATAACTGCATTTGCACCCAACATTGGTAGGTGGTGGAAAAGTATGGGTCTGTCTGATAGATTTGGGGGCATCCAGAGGTCTCATGGCCACAAGATTCTAGCACCATGGTGAGTGTCGCGACTAGCGATCTGTTGAGGAAATCAATGACGTGGTTAATGCTTCCTATTTTATACTTGATGTTGAGGTGGAATTGCTGCAAGTATGTGGACCACTTCTGATGGTGGTAATTATGCAATTTTCCTTGTGTCTGCATGAACTGCAGTGGCTTATGATCAATGTGGATGACTGTCTCCTTCCCAAGAAAGTAATGTCTCCAATGGAAGTAGGCTTGCACAATGGAGTACATTTCCTTGTCGTAAGTAGGGTACTTATAGACAACATCTGATAGTGTCTCACTATGATAGGTCACAAGGTGGTCATGTTGGAGAACGGTGCCCACAGCTTAGTCTGAAGCATCTGTCTTAATCTCAAAGGGTTGTTGCATGTCCAATAGTTAAATTACTGGGGATGAGCACAAGCACTTCTTCAAATCATCAAATTCTTGTTGTTGCGACCATTCCCACACAAATTTATCCTTATCACCACCCTCAGTTACTTGGGTGAGGGCCCATGCAATATGGGAGAATCCCAACATGAACCTGCGGTAGAAATTGGTAAGGCCCAAGAAGATTTGAATCTTAGTGAGTGTGGTTGGGTTTGGCCAGTCATAGATGACTTGGATATTGGCTGGATTCACATGTACACCCTGTTGATCAATGATGTATCCCAAGTAATGGACCCTATCCATGCTGAAGGAGAATTTTTTTAAGTTGGCATATAGCTTGTGCTACCACAGGGTGTGCAAAACCTATTGAATATGTTGCAAGTGTTCTTCCCAAATCTTGATGTAAATGAGAATGTCATCTAGATACACCACTACAAAAGTATTGGTGAATGGTCGCAAGGTATCATCCATCATACTCATGAAAGTGGCTAGAGCATTTTTCAAACCAAAGGGCATGACCAACCATTCAAAAAGACCTTCCGTGGAATGGAAGGCAGTCTTCCATACATATGTCTATTCTATTAGGACCTAGTGGTAGCCAGACTTCAGAGCAATCTTACTAAATTATTTGGCCCTCGTGACCTGATCAAGGAGGTCGTCGATTTGGGGAATCGAGTACGGTTTCTGACTGTGATTTTATTTAGGGCCTGACAATCAATGCAGAGTCATCATGTTCCATATTTCTTATGTACCAGCATGATTGGGCTCCTACAATGTGATGAGCTGGGACGAATGTGCCCCTTGTGGAGAAGCTCTTAGATCTATTGCTTGATCTCCTCATTCTCTAACAGAGAGCGGTGATATATTGGACCATTGGGAAGTGGTGCGTCAAGGGTCAGATCGATGGAGTGTCTTACCTGATAGTGTAGAGGTACCCCAGTAGGTGAGGAAAAGATATACTAGTATTCTTCCATGACCTTATCCACTTGCTTATGTTTTGTGGAGAGATTGATCGCGGAGACCCTATATGTGGTTGTGATCTTTGCCCATTCTGAGATCAAATCATGAAGAAGAAAAACTTCCCCATCTGAGATATGGCCTTCCTGCATTGTTTTGTAGAGATCAAGGAAATAACACTAGGTGGGACAACCGTGGGTATCCTATACAATTTCTTATTCAAAGTAATAATAACACTGTGAGGCCTAGAATCATATACAACATGGAATTTCCATAAATATGGGTTGCCCAAAAGAACATTACAAAATTCGAGAGGGGAAACATCTCACAATTCCTTGTCTTTGTAGGGCTTGATGCCACATGACAGGCAACATTTTTGGCTGACGCGGATGTCACTTCCTTGGCGTAGTCATCCAATAGTGTAGGGTTGTGAGTGTGCTATTATTAGCAGGGTGAGTCACTTGATGAACTCTACTGAGATGAGTTTCTTCTGGCTATCACTATTAATGATGAAGTGCAGTGGGGTACCCTTCACCCACATATATGAATGAAAAATGCACTTTCCTTCCTCTGGCTCATTTGGTTCACCGGGCTAGAGCTTGGTGGTAAAAATGGTAGCACTGGGTTCTACGGCAATGATCTGTCTCCTCCTTTCTAGTTCTGACTTAGATTTAGAACCTACATCTAATTCATAGGCTTTCACCTCTTCCACGGGTGACTTATTTGAGCGGAAATCAACAGTGTTATGCTAGGGGCTCTTATGGAAGTCACACCACTTCCCGGTATCTGCCTTTGTATTTCCCGTGTCCTTCTTTACTTATAGCCTAGACTGGTTGTCTTGAGGTGTTCCGTCTTTTCTCTATATTTTTTTCTGCATGTTAGGGCCACCCTTTCCTATATTTTGTTGTGAGGGGTTCCCAGGCCCAAGTTGTCGCATCTTTTGTTTGAGATAATGCTTGATTTTGATAGCATATCAGTAGGCCACGCCCAAGGATGAGATGTCCAGAAAATATATTTCAGAATGGATGTATCTATGCAGACTGCCACGATACTTGAACACCATATTTTGTTCATAATATTTGATACCCAGTTTGGTTTGCAAGGTATGGAAGATGTTTGTGAACTTGGGCACTGTTTGGTCTCTTTCATGCTACAATGTCATCCATTTTGTGTATAGGTCATCATAACTTCCAACATGGTAGTATTGTTCCTTAATATCATCCCTAAAGGACTCTCAGGTGACCACAACTATAAATAATGAGGGTTCCCTTGTTTCCTTCTACTCACAGAAAGTTTCCCACCAATCTTTGACACGGGGAACAACTTTGAGGAGTGCAAAAGTAATATTTTCTCTATTCGAGAAGTTATGGACAAAGAAATACCCTTCTAGAAGATTCAACCATTTGTCTACAACATCTGTGTCTATCTAACCTTCAAATATAGGAACTTCAAAGTTGATTTTTACCTTGAAGGGGGCGGTGCCTCTGTTTGAGGAAGATGCATTGCCTATTGGTAGTTGCTGAAGGATTTGTGCAAAACTATCCATCATCTCATTCCTCTATTGTGTAAGGGCTTCCTCGAGAAACATTTTGAAGGCATATATTTTCCAGTCGTCTTTGTTTTATCCCTCCATGAGCGGTCGCTTGGCAATGAGATAGATTTTTTCCTCGAGAGAAACAAGCTCCAAACCCAATTCTTTGTAGCCTGACCTCATTGGGGACATGCATTAAGAACGAGACGGAGCAGATCACTCTAATACTACTAATCCAGATTTTATGAGAAAAACAAAATGAATATAGATTGTTATCAAAATATTCTTAACACATAATAACATATATACAGTAAAATTGGTTTCTATTCAATAAGGAAATAAGTTGAAACTGTAAAATGCAGCGGAAAACTAGCTTGCTAGAATGGTGGCAGCTTATCTCCGAGAAGAGATGTGACAGTTGTGCTCATTTGCAAGAAGATGATTAAAATGAGGCTTCGAAGGCCTTTTTACAATAAAAAGGAATGTCAAAAACCATAGACATCCAAAAACCTAACCCTAGGAGATGAACCACCAAAAGTCATGTGGGCCCCATTTGGGTAAGTTAGTACATCAACTTCCCAGGGTCGTAACTTTTGCATACAATCTATGTTTTAGGCACACAATAGCCCGTTGGAAAGGTATATCCGAGGACTACACATGTTTTCATTAGAATCTAATGTTGTCTACAATTTCACTATGGCGAGCCCTAAAAACGTTGTTTAGAGCCTCAAAATGACCCTCAAATTCAAGGATCTGAAAACTAGGAAAAAACTACCAAACTAGAAAGATTCTAAAATGAGCCAGTCAGAATAGGTGGAAGGCCACCAACATCCATATGTATCATGAATGGTGTAGGAAAAGTGTTGTTCATACATGTTTAATTTAAGCTATGTACGTCTACACAAATTCTTAGATCATCCATATTCTTCGATTTCACCACCATTGGGTCGATCCAATTTGACTCCTCTATGTTGGACAACTGAGTGGGGGGCTGAATCAATTGTCCTTGAGCTTAAACAATTATGATTCTTTTTAAAATATTTATAAGGCACTCAATGATGATCACAATAATGTGGGGAAATAACCAATCGCACATTCAGCATCAGTCACATATATGAGAAACACAGAGACATATATTTCCCAAGGAAACCCATACAGGGTAAAAACCTCTTCTTCTTTATATGATAAGTATTATTTACATTATTTACATTATCATACATATGAGCACCAAATCATTGTGAGGCTAAAACCTATGTTTTGCAAGATGAAACTTGCTGAGAGCACCAACTCTCTGTTTTTCTCTAGCACCCACTAGAAGGAAGCACCAACTCCCTGGTTTCTCTAGCACCAACTAGAAGGAAGCACCAACTCCCTGGTTTCTCTAGCACCGACTAGAAGGAAGCTACAACTCCTTGTGTTCAAGCACCCACTTGAACCTCTATGGACAACAGTCCTCCCTAGCACCTCCCTACCACCCAGGATTATCGATCTGAAATATTGAATCCTATTACAGTGATATAGTGTTCAATAACAACTTACTAGTCTCATCACTGTTCTACTGCATTTTGTTGCTCTGTCTGCATCACTGCCTTCCTGCACACCTAACTTGCGCTGTCTTTTCTTCTAACTTTTATGCTCTGGGTTCCATGTCCATTCACTACACAGTTCCTCTTCTATTCAATTCAGCGACTGTACTTCCCTCCTCCTTCACACATGAATCACCTTCAACAACAACAACTATAGCAACTCCAACAAAAACCACATCTCTTCTCTGTACTGTATATTTATAGCTTTTGTGCACCTTGTGCATGCAATTCCTCTACATGCTTATACCGTGCCAATCTCCTCCACATCTCAAGTGATCTGCATGATCATCATCGCGACTCTTTCGCTTCTCTTTCAGTTCAATCCCTATGTCTATCATCACTAGGTGTTATGCCGAGATTCATTTTTCTCTCTGGTAGTTGAGATTATTCATCTCCTCTATTACAGTCGATCTCATTCTTTCTATTTCAGTTACGAGCTCCAACCCTCATCTAGCTATCAATTTCCTCCACAAATCATCTTCATTCCACTGACAGATTCCATGTAACTCTTCAGCTCCTCTGGTGGTTCCCACCACGTGTCCAGCATCACTGGGTGTTCTACTGAGATTCCTCAATCTCTCTAGCAGTTGATACTCCTCCTCTTCTCTGGCATAGTTGAGCTTATGCCTTCTGTTTTAGTTACAGACTTCAATGCTCATCCATCTGTCAATCACCTCCACGAACAGTATTTGTTCTACTAGCTGATCGCTTGAGACTCTTCACCTCCTCTGTCAATCACCTCGAAGTTTCTTCGAGTCGTCTGGTAGAACTCATCATTGGTTTCTAGCAATTTCACTGTGTCATGCAACAGTAGCCCTCTGATTATGCTCAAATTCACCTGCACCGTTGGATTAACTCTGAAGAGTATTGTCGTTATTTACCCATTTTTCACTTTCACAATTCATATATTCTACGATGAGGCATCTTGAGTCTTCTTGTTGCGAGCTCCGAAAAGGAGCTTGGCTGCTCTAGCTCCCTCCTCTACGTGACCACAGGTGGTGACCACCGGTTATAGCGATATTTCACCTTTTAGGTATTTCGACATTTGTATGATCCCGTGTTTTGACACTCCCAGACGCGATCCCTGAAATTCTGAGGTGGAGCTTATCTGCACTAGGTCCTTCCTCCACGTGACCACATGCGATGACCACAGGCTGTGCTATAAGGCATTGCGAACTTATGGTCTTCATTAACCCTGATCGACGGTCCACAATCTCAGTGAATCAATGGTCCAGATATTTTCGCGATCTCGCATCTCATTGTTCCTTAGATGGAGGCTCTCGTTACTCCAAGTCGTGATACGCGAAGCTTGATATGGAGCTTAAATCAACGGTCCATGATTTCGATGAATCTATGGTTGCGATTAAATCGCGATTTCGCATATCAAGATTGCAATGGGCATATTTCATGCCTCTCGAAGTCACGAGTCGCGAAGCTCCGAGATGGAGTTGGATCAACGATCTAGAACAAACCTTGATCTCATGGCTGCGATTAAATCATGATTTCATTGGTTATGTTACTTGCCTCTCTAAGTCGTGAGTCGCAAAGCTCTGAGATGGAGCTAGATCAACGGTTAGGATCTTTTCGTGACTTCGCAAGTCTTCATTATGTCTGGATCAGGATTTCGAGATTTCACTAACTAGCTTCACCTTGCACTTTTAAAGATCATGCAGATTCTCCTAGATCCTATGATGGTTGATCCTCACACTCGGATATAACGCCCAAGATCTATCCTCCATATCTGCGCGCTCTTCTTGTCTACATTGAGATTTGACAGTCATCAGAAATTCTGAATTGTTGATCCAACGATCATTGTTGCTACTGATTATGTTGATCTTTGCCATCTACATTTTTGTACTTGCCATCAATGACAATTATTCGGTGTCTGTTAAATATTTTCCAACAATCTCTCCCTTTGGAATTGATGGCAACACACGCACCCACATGAATTTATACTCTCCTCCCGGACTCTTTTCTCCCCCTTTGACATCAATGTCAAAGAAGAAACATGCCCCCCCTGAGCTGTTGCAGTACATACTCCCCCTGTCAACTATGAGCATCTTGGAAATACACCAGATATTCAATAAGCACTCGCCCTAACCAGGTGAAAAGATTAGACACAAGAAATTATAACCCCCAACTTTTGACAAAGATATCCAAAAGGGGTTGTTTCTAATGGTTTAGTAAAGATATCAACAATTTGTTCTGTGGAAGGAATATAATTCAACTGAACAATTCTGTTTGTAACTTGTTCTCTGAGAAAATGGTACCTTATTGGAATATGCTTAGTCTTGGAATGAAGAACAGGATTCTTGGAGATACTAATGGCACTGGTGTTATCACAGTGAATTGGAATGGGATCAGTGTAAGTTACCTTCAGATCTGCAAGAGTTTGTATCATCCATAAAATTTGTGTGCAACAAGTAGCAGCAGCAATGTATTCTGCCTCTGTAGTGGATAATGAAATGGATCCTTTCTTTTTACAAAGCCATGCAACTAATGAGTTACCCAGAAAGAATGCTCCTCCACTGGTGATTTTTCTCTCATCAACACAGTTTGCCCAATCTGCATCTGAATAAGCAGTTAACTGGAAATTTTTATTTCTAGGATACCTTAGACCATAAGTCATTGTTCCTTTCAAATACCTAAATATCCTTTCGACATCTTGCAATTGACTCTATTTAGGTGCAGCCTGATATCTTCCTACCATTCCTACAGCATGTATTATGTTTGGGCAAGATGTTGTGATGTACAACAGGCTTCCTATCATTGATCGATATGAGCTTTAATCAACATCAGTTGAATCATCATCCTTGCTTAATTTACATCCAGTTACCATAGGTCTACCCACATGTTTATAATCTTCCATTTGAAACCTTTTCAACATTTCTCTTAGATATTTTTCTTGAGAAATGAGCATCCCTTCGGGCCTCTGAGTAATTTGCAGACCAAGAAAAAATGACAGTTCTCCTATCATAGACATTTCAAATTCAGACTCCATGGAAAAATAAAACCATTGTACCAATGAATCCTTATTACATAAAAAGATGATGTCATCTGCATAGACCAATATGATGAGCAAATCATTGTTCTTTGTTTTAATATACAGATTGTTGCCAGTTGTTCCTCTCCTGAACCCTTTGTCTTTGAGATACGTATCTAGTCTGTGATACTAGGATCGAGGGGATTGTTTTAAACCATATAAGGCTATCTTCAACTTGCATACTAAGTCAGAGTTATCAAATAGTTTGAAACCCTCTAGTTGTTCCATATAGACTTCTTCACTTAAATACTCATTTAGAAAGGCTGACTTGACATCCATTTGGTAGAATTTAAACCTTTTATGACAAGCATAGGCGAGAAACATCCTGATAGCTTCTAATCTTGCTACGAGCACAAATGTTTCATCAAAATCCAGTCCTTCTATCTAAGCATAGCCTTTATAGACTAACCTTTATTTGTTCCTGATAACTTGTCCTTTCTCATTCAACTTATTCTTAAAGATCCATTTGGAGCCAATGACGTTTTTACCTTCAGGTCTTTGAACCATCTCCCACGTATTGTTTTTCTCAATCTGATCAAGTTCTTCATTCATTGCTTTAACCCAGTGGTCATATTTGTTGGCTTCATTAAAATTCTTGGGTTCCATCATGGATATGAAGGCCATATGAGATTGTGTTTTTAATTAGATTTCTCCTAGTTTGTACACCTTTGTCTTTTTCTCCAATTATCTGACTTGCAGGACGATTCTTTTGAATGATTCTGGAGGAGGAATTTGTAGTTGACTGTTGATTTGAGTATGTCTGAGTGTTTGAGTCTTCATCTGATTCAGAGTCTTCGTTTTCTGATTCTTGGACCTGTTCATCTTCAGCTTTAGTTGTGCCTTCTATAGAAGACTCATTACTGTACACCTCTCTTGCTGGGATTCCTTCATCAATTTTTACATCAATATAATCAACCATTTTATGCAGCCTCTTATTATAGCATCTATATCCTTTACTGTTTGTAGCATATCCTAAAAAGATACCTTCATCAGCCCTGTCATCATATTTGTCGAGGTTCTCATCATTATTCTTTATGTAGCATTTACTCCCAAAGAATCTGAAGTGTTTGATTGAGGCAGGTCTTCCAAACCATAATTCATAAGGTGTCTTGTCACTTTGGGGTTTGAGGTGGGCTTTGTTAAGCACACGGACTACTATGTGTATTGCTTCTACCCAGTAGGTTTGACCAATGTTCTTCTCATTCATCATTCACCTGGCCATTTCCTGCACTATTCTGTTTTGCCTCTCAACAACTCCATTTTGTTGTGGAGTTCTTGGGATTGTGTATTCTCTCTTGATCCCATGTTCATCGCATAATTCCTTGAAGTCTCTTGACATAAACTCTCCTCTCCGATCTGATCTTACTGCCTTTAACCTCTTACCTTTTTGAGTCTCTGTTAAAACCTTAAATATTTTAAACTTCTCAAATGCTTCATATTTTTCTTTGAGAAAGGCAACCCAAGTAAGTCTAGAGTAATCATCGATAATCAGCATGAAGTAGTTTTCTTTCCCTATGCCTTCCCATCTTGATGTTCACATAAATCCATATGAACTAGTTGGAGTGGTTTCTCTGTTGAAGTAAAGCTCTTGCACTTAAACCGTGTCCTGTTTTGCTTCCCTACTTGACAGGGTTTACACATTGAATCTTGGGGATTTGATATTCTCAGAAGATCTTTTACTGCCTTGAGGTTTTTGAGTTTGATTAAGTGGTCAAAGTTTAGATGCCCAAGTCTCTTATGCCATAACCAACTTTCATCATGTTTTCTTAGATGACATTCTTCTCTATTTTCTTTCAGTACATATACATTATTTTCTATCCTTATGCCTTTGGCCACCACTTGTCCTGAGTTTACAGACATTATCTTGTAATCCTTGGAAGTGAACAACACGTTTCATCTTCTATCACACATTTGACTTACACTGAGAATATTATGTTTCATCCCATCCACAAGTAGAACATCTTGGGCTTTTCCTTTTCCATTACTTAAGCTCACCATCCCTTTGCCCTTTATTTTCCCTGGAGCATCATTTCCAAAGGTTACGTTTCCTGATTTGCTTTCACTTAGAGATAGAAACTTGCCTTTGTCTCCCGTCATGTGTTTGGATCATGCAATGTCTATATACCAAGGGTTCATTTTTATTTGAGCGGACAACACTAATCCACACTTGTCACTTTCCTTCTTCTTTCAAAAATTGACATTTTCAGCATGAGATTTCGAATTTGATTCATATTCCCTTAAACGACAGTCAATAGATTTGTGTCCATAGTTATGAAAGATGTAGCATTCAATCTCATTGTTCAACAGGTCAAACTTATTGGTGCAACATTGTCTACTCATCGACTGTTGATTATTTCTTGACCTCTTTAATTGCATGTCCCTGCACTTAATTTGGCCATTGGAAATCAGTGAAGGTTTGTTACTTGGCTGCATCATTCTTTGTTGTGGTAAGTATTTATTCCTTTGAAGTTTTAATTGCTCATGTCTAAGTCTTAAGGAAAAATTTACAGCTTTGTGACCAAAGTTAGCACAGTAGAAACAATAGCCATAGAAGAATTATTTGTACCTGGAAAATGGTTGTCTTCTTTGAGAAAATTGATTTCTTCCAGACTGATGACGTCGTTCAGTAGTGACCACATTACTTCTTTGTTCTACAGATTTAGATCTGGCATCTTTTACCTTACTCGACCTGGGTGGTTTATTGTCTTCCTTTGTTTCTGGAGGATTGTTATTGTCATTGGTTGTACTTTTGACAAACTTGATGTGTTCTTCATTTCCTGGCTTGCCACTACTTGATCCCTCTTCTTAACCCAAGCCTGATTTAGGTTTGGATTCCTTTGCTAATTCAGAATGGTGGCCAATCCTTCTGAGGCTTTGATACTTGGCAAATTCTAATTATACAAGGATTGAAACTTCTCCATTTCTTTCCTCATTTTCACTACTTATTGATCTAATGCTTCACATTTTGTATTCTTTTCTGATAGATGTTGTTTTAGAATCCTCCTTTTAAATCTACTTTTAGTAAGACAAGGTCTTCATTAGGTTCTTTACTATCTTTCTCGAACTGTATCAACAATTGTCTTTGCTTTCTGTTCTTGATTCTTAGTTTGTCAATCTCTTCCAGTGCACTGATCAGTTCTCCTTCCATGTCAACCACAGCTTCTTCTTCATCACTCCCTATGCTTTTATTATCATAATCTTCTTTGGACATAAGTATGAAGTCATTTAGTTTATCTTCAATAGAGGAGTCATCTTCTTCATCATCTGAAGGATCATCATCATTGTTTGCGCACAGACTTTTCTTCTTAAAGTTTTTCTCTTTAAATAAATTTATGTGTTTGTACTTCTCCTCATCATCACATGTCTGATCCTTTCCTTTGTGGGGACATTTATTTGCAAAATG
>JZKD02S2001012.1:78477-110541 GCA_000966675.3 Picea glauca | reverse complement strand
GTGAGGTTGGTCCCCCTATCAAAGGGACAGTTCCACCCAGAAGTTGTGTACCAACCGTAGGTTGCATAGTAACTGTGTTATGTCCGGGAAAAGGAAAAGGAAACGTACTACCCTGTCCACCAACAGAATTGTGCAAGTTAGGTGCAACAGTCGGGATAATGCTACTCGTATTAGGATTGCTAGTAGGAAACAGAGGGAGTGTGGGGATGAAACTGGGAATAGGATGCCCAGGAAACTGAGGACCACCTAGAGAACCAGCTGGAGTTTGTGGAGGTGTTGGATGGGAAACATTCAACAAAGGATTCAGTGCATGGTAACCAGGAGGTAAATTCGGGTTAACCTCAGGAGTTCATTGGGTATTGATAGGGGCAAGAGTAGTAGTAGGAATCTCGGTTTGGACACTCGTAGTATTCACGAGATGAGCCATCTCGAGAGGAAGAACAAAATGATAAGTGGTAGTCGCTGGTGTAGTCTCTAGTTCAGGAGACACAGGAGGGTTGATTTTGTAGACAGGGGTGGACTCAGTACCAAACAAGACTCGTCGGAAATCACCTGACCAAAAAGGATCTTGGCCTACTACAATGTGAGAAGGCCCAGCAGTTGATGCAGAGGATGGAACAATGGTTTCTTCAGAAGGATTAAATTGTCCAACAGGTCATTCACCACGACGAATGCGATAGTCTTCTATAGTATTGGTAATTCGAAATTCAGCAAGAGGATCAGTAGGTGCTACTTGTGGAGGTAGTGTAAAAACTTCTGGGACGTCACTTATGTCCACGTGTGGTAGAGTAACAAGGGGAATTTCACTCGGATGAGGAGAGTCCTCAGGGGTACCCTTAGGTGTTGCCGTATGCGAAGGTTGTGAAGTTTCCAGATGTTCCGGGGACAAACCTTGCATCCTCCGTGAACGTCGTGGGGGAGCAATTGTAACCAAGTAACCAACTCCCCAACGAAAATCCTATGGCCAACTTCGAGAAATGAACAGCACACCCTAGCAAATAAAATCTAGAAGCAATCACTAAGCAAACAATACCTTCCAATATCGAAGCCACTAGTTGGTGATGAAATCCAACGTCGCAACAATGAGACGAGAAGGGGCGGGGATAAGGTGGAAAAGTTACGTTGACGACCTTCTTAACAGACTTACGCCCTGGTGAAAGCTCCCACACATAATCGTGGGTATACCCTCCAAGGAGCCCGAGTGAGTTTGATCAACGTCGATTCCAGGTACCGTGAAGACTTTCCCCTCCACAGTCACCTTGGGTAAGACCTAGAGAGATAAGCCACTAAGGTCACCACAAACAACAGTACAACCTGGGGAAACAGTCGTCAGTCCGATCCACACGCAAAGGTAGGGTATCTAGCCCAAAATCAACTCAAAGGATTCCACTCATAATTGTGGGTATACCTCGGAGTGACCCCTGTAATACGTGCAATCTCTACACCGATGCCAACAAAGCAGGGTTAGTAACTCTGCCAACACCAATGCGACCTAATTCTTGACCCTTGTGTTAGAAGGGCTTCCCAGGACAATATGCTGCCAATGGAATTTAACACTCCCTAACTCAAGATGCTATTTTTTGTTTTTGAGATTTTGGAGAGTGTGTCTCTCTTCCTACTCCAAAGCACTAGCCTAGCTAAATGTTGGTGTAAAAAATCCCTAGAAAAAAGTTACTAGATCGATTTTAATATTATGTAATGTTTTTACAGGTTGTTGTTTACTCAAAGGTAACGGAAATGAAACTCATGATGTGTGACTCTGACCCAAATAATGCAAGGATATGATGAAATATAATTCTTTTCATTCGATGAATCCTAGTTATGGGAGAGAGAGAACAATTTCTGAATCAATCTCAATACTACAATGAAAATGCAATGCTCAATTTCCTTCCAGATGCCAATGCAAACAATCATGTCTCAATGAGCAAGTTCCATATGTCTTTTTCAAAACTTCAATACTCTTAAAGTTTGATTTTCAATGTTTTCGCAAAAGGCAAAAAACAAAACTTGAAATAAAACATGCAGTTCATTTTCCAAGAAGAACTCTAATTAATGAGAAAAGAAAACCAAATTATAAACACCCAAACAAACAACCCAATCCAAAACTTTCAACGAAAGAAAAAACAAAAGCAAACCAAGGAGCTTCTCAATGCAAATGAAAAATTGTCCTTTCGAACCAACAAGCATAAGAGAAACAACAAACACTCAACTCTCAACCAATCCCTGGTTCTCATCCAGTCAGACACACTCAACTCCAGAAGTCAGAGAGAATGAAAATGCCAACAATAGCTAAGAAATGAAAGTCAAGTTTCAAAAGGAAGAAAAACCTAGAAACCCTAGATCAGTTCCAGCAAGCTAACTAAAGCAAAAGATATGTAAGTCACTGATTCCATAATCCAAAGAGGTGTAAATCAACATACATGAGCAATTGACAGAGTAAAAACTTGAATTCAAAAATTTTTAAAATATGTTCGTAGGCCAGTGTGGAACACAGTGCGAGAAACTAGTGTTCTCGCAGGCCACTTTGATGCAACATGCGAACTATTCGCACTAAAATATATATGCAGAGTGCGAACTTTCAAGGTTCTTGCAGGCTGTTAATGGACACAGTGCGAGAATCCCTGAAACTAATGAAAATTTTGAAAAAGAAAGAAAAATTTAGACTGGCTTATAGACCCAGAAGGTCTCTCAGGGTATCCTGAGGACTCAGAGACCGACAAATCAAAGGAAAAATGAAAACAGAGCAAATGGCCACAGAATATTCAAAAACCATAAAGAAAAAAGGGATTCTCCCCAGTGGAGTCGCCAATTTTGTTATAGGATAAATCCGTGAGTGCGGACACAAACCGATCTCCCTAGATCCACCTGGACCTAGAACAAAACAGGACAGAATAATACACTTTCCCTAGATCTAGCCTATTGAATGAACTTAAGAGATAAAGGTTATGGGCATACCTTATGAACGCTTTCCTTAGATCTATGTTGTTCCAAGTTTCTCTCCAATGCTCTCGTCCTGTCCAAATCACAACAAAACGAACCAATCGAAGTAAAGACAGATTAATATATTCAATGACTAGTCTATACATATGATCAAGGAATTATGTAATAAAGTGACATCATCTTTATGGGAAAGGGACATATTGTTGTATTGAATTAATTGAAAGTGAAACTTACAACCTGAGCCTTGATGTCATAGGTCTCATTTCGATGGCTCCTAGCTCTGGCACACACACTTTCTCATGCATGAAGAAAATCAACCACTTGTGATGACCTTGTTGTCGTCTCTTGCTACTGTAGCATCAGTCCTCCATACAGTCTTGCAGTAATTCTCTAATCAATCTCTAGCTAGCTTGCTGCTTGTTTGCTTAACCCTTTCCATGAACAATCCCCTCAATATATAGGAGAATATAGATTAGTTATTTGGATAGGGAATGATCCCAAGATATCTGGAATGCCAGCACCTGAATAACCATTCAAAAGCCAACTCACCCTTCTAGAAGATTCCCTTCTAGAAGGTTCGAGATTCTTATCTTTTTCCCTTTTAAGAACATGTTTGCACCCTAATAATGAGTACAGTGTGAGAAGTTTGCACCCCATCTTAATGTAGCCTGCGAGAAACAGGCATTCCCGCAGGTGAATATATAAGTAGCCTGCGAACATGCTTCAAAGTGGGAATTCTGGAAGAAGACAACTGTAACTTTTCTCAGGAAAGTGTTCTTGATAAAGAGCTTGATTTTCCATCATCATAACATCATCATGACATCATCACAATGACCAAATTTGTGGATAACAGTAACAGGACCCAAATGTGAGGGAGGAGTATAACTATAATCCAATCTCTGTGATGAATGTCCTAGATCTGAAACATGACTTTGTCCAATAGGATCTTTAATTGTTGGTCATAGTCCCACATGGTTTCTCCAACATGTTTCTTAATCTCCTTTATCTCGGTTATAAATTGTGATTCTAACTTAGGTTTCTAGAATTCTCTAAGGAGATATCTCTTTATCTCTATTAGGGACCTTTCATGTCATGTCGGCACAATAGCTTTCTACTTCATGTACCACGTCAGAGATTTATCTTTGAATGTGGTCTCAAACTATACAATCTTAGACGTCTTGTATGTGACTCACTTCACTATCTGTTTAGCTTCACATTGGAACCAATGTTGTTCTACATCATCTCTACATGTCTCATGAAATGCAGTAAGCCTAAAGGTCAATTCATGATTGGACATTTTCGAACTGGAATTTGATATTCATGATTGATTGCTATTGGTTACTACTATTACTAAAAAATCTTGCAAAGTGTTGCTAACTTCAATCTCAATTCTACTTGTATCTTCTACTTCTCTTGGTTCTGAACTTCCTTCTTCTACTTCTCTTTCCTCTACACTTTATTCTTCAGTTCTTTACTCTTAGTTAAAAATGCACAAAGAGGATGGTTCAAAGAGGGGGTTCCTCCATACATATCATACTCTTCGATGATGGATCCAAAAGAGATTCCTATCTTGAGCCACATAAGACTCCTTCCAATAGCCAAGATCTCTTCACTTTCTTAGAATGCACCTTCATCACTATCTTCTTCGCTATTGTTGCTACCACTCCACATCTCATATTCCTCTTATTCAACTCTGTCTCTCACTAGCCAAGGGGATCTAACCTCTACAACTTAGTTATTATCTTCTTCAGTAACCTCTCTCCATACCTATTATATGCCACATCTCTTTGACGACCTCTCTTCTTCTGTGCTTCTCTCTGGAACATATCTTTTTCCCACACACCCTTCTCGAACAAATTCTCTTCTCTTGATCTTAGATCTTACTACTTGTTTGTCACCATTTTCTCTCCCTTTTTTACTGTTTATTCTAATTGCTTTCTCAACTTGGCTCTTCTCATGTAGCACTCAACTCTTTTTCTTCTCTATTATTCTAGATCCATTCTCTCTTCACCTTATCTCCTCTTCTTCCCCCATCTTTTCATATCCCCCCCTCCATGCAGGGGGTTTACTTTTCCATCCTATTGGACTCCTTACACATCAACCCCTTCTCCATGAATAGTGTTTTGATTTAGAAACAAATTTCTTCTAATAACCTTCGTTTAGAGAGAGAGAGAGAGAGAGAGAGAGAGAGAGAGAGAGAGAGAAAGAGAATTGAATATATAAATATTCTTATGGTTAAAACATTTATGTGGTGTGTTACTTAGTATGAAGGAGATGTGTAATTCATTTTGTGCTCAACATTAAGTTGACAAGTAGAATTTAAAACAAAATATTAATAACAAAAATCTTATTTCAATGTGAACAATAAATAAAACAATTCAAAATTTTTCTTAAATAAAACATTTCAATAAATTTGATCCCTGTAAACCCTTTGTAGGATCCAAAAGAGATTCCTATCTTGAGCCACGTAAGACTCCTTCCAATAGCCAATATCTC
This sequence comes from Picea glauca, assembly GCA_000966675.3. Taxonomy (NCBI): domain Eukaryota; kingdom Viridiplantae; phylum Streptophyta; class Pinopsida; order Pinales; family Pinaceae; genus Picea; species Picea glauca. Next base: position 105,105 of record JZKD02S2001012.1, on the reverse strand, counting down.
TTCACTTTCTTAGAATGCACCTTCATCACTATCTTCTTCGCTATTGTTGCTAACACTTCACATCTCATATTCCTCTTATTCAACTCTGTCCTCACTAGCCAAGGGGATCTAACCTCTACAACTCAGTTATTATCTTCTTCAGTAACCTATCTCCATACCTCTTATATGCCACATCTCTTTGACGACCTCTCTTCTTCTGTGCTTCTCTCTGGAACATATCTTTTTCCCACACACCCTTCTGGCACAAATTCTCTTCTCTTGATCTTAGATCTTACTACTTGTTTGTCACCATTTTCTCTCCCTTTTTTACTGTTTATTTTAATTGCTTTCTCAACTTGGCTCTTCTCATGTAGCACTCAACTCTTTTTATTCTCTATTATTCTAGATCCATTCTCTCTTCACCTTATCTCCTCTTCTTCCCCCATCTTTTCATATCCCCCCCTCCATGTGGGAGGTTTACTTTTCCTTCCTACTGGACTCATTACACATCAACCCCTTCTCCATGAATAGTGTTTTGATCTAGAAACAAATTTCTTCTAATAACCTTCCTCTAGAGAGAGAGAGAGAGAGAGAGAGAGAGAGAGAGAGAGAGAGAATTGAATATATAAATATTCTTATGGTTAAAACATTTATGTGGTGTGTTACTCAGTATGAAGGAGATGTGTAATTCGTTTTGTGCTCAACATTAAGTTGACAAGTAGAATTTAAAACAAAATATTAATAACAAAAATCTTATTTCAATGTGAACAATAAATAAAATAATTCAAAATTCTTCTTAAATAAAACATTTCAATATCAACTTTATATAGAATATCAACATTTTAATAATAATGAAATATAAAATGCTTTGGCACCTTAATGTTCAACTTTACTTTGAAAACAATTTGATGCATTAATTTTTAACTATATATCAATATGCTAAAAGTGGAGGTGAATTACATTAAGCATTGATATGAAACACCCATAGAAAATAAAATACAAATAGAAATATGAGCAACCTCCCATGTAATAAGAAACAAATAAATTAAATGTGATTAGAGTAAGAATAAAATACACAAATAAATTAGCTATAAATATTAAAAGAGAAATGTGAATATAATGAATGCAATATATAAATACATATTACTAAAGTCAAATATATGATGAACACTACGGATCATATAAGGAGATATATTATCAAATTTGGTTTTGATATTTTAAGCAATTACATATTAATGTAATCAACGAAATCCATCTTAATTTCAAATTTATTAACAAATTCATAATTAAGAGAGATTTACACTAATTTTAAATTATCTATAATATTCACAAATATAAATTTCTTTTAATTATATATCTATTTTTTTTCCAATTTAAATACATTCATTTCTAATTTATTAATGCAAAATAATAAGTAAAATATTTAAACTCCTCTTTCATATAAAACAATAATTAAACTCCTTTTTTATGAAATATATTATTGTGTTGAAAGGTTCATTTTTACAATTAAAATTGGAAAGATGTATTAGTCTGTTCCAAACAATATTAAATAAATGAAATTAAAAATAAAAATAAAAATAAATTTAAAAAAATCAAGTCAAGGAATTTGATCCTTCTTTACTCTTTGTAAGATTTTATCCCAACCCTTTATAAAACCATAGTTAGATGGGCCTATATTATTATGATCAAAATTCAATTCATAATATGCACTTCAACAACCATAAACACTCAAATGAAAAGCCAATGGCAGCGAGATTGGAAGGTTCTATCTACACCTCAATCATACTTATCAACTGCAGGGACTTCCACTGCAGTTGTTTGATAAGAAAGTTAGTTTCGTTGTTTGATAAGAAAGTTTAAGAGTGGGTTAATTTGGAGTAATCTTTTTTTTTGAGTTATTTTTTTGGCATGTTTTTTGAGGATGTAGTTTTGAATTTTCAGCTGATTTAAAAGTTTAATCGATTTTCTAAGTATTTGGGTTGGTTTAAAATGGGGCAAAACCTCTAAGGAGTGGTTTTGAAATGAATAGAACTTTTATCCATACCAAAATCAAACTACCCCTAAAAATTTGGTCGAATTCAGACCCATTTTTTTACTGAAAAGATTTCTCATAATTAGCGTAATTATCATTAAAAAAAAACGTGAACGTGAACAGTTACGCATACTTACGCCACTGCTGAAACCTTCAGTAAAAATTGAAACGTTATCAGTTATGTACTGGTTACGCCCCTGATTCAACCTTCAGTAATAATTGAAACGTTAATAGTCACCTGAGTTGAAGCAAGAGATGCCCTGAAACCTTGCAATACATCTTCCGGTATCACCGAATGAAAACGTCATCAGCGATGTACATAAAAGTCGCCTCTTATTTTATTTGAATAATACATTACCATGAATCTTCCATTATTAGTTAATAATATTTTGCATGAATATTCAACGCAAGAGACAGATTGATTGCATTCTTTTATTTCATTAGCCTTCGGGAGGAAGTCGACAACTATGCCAATCTCTGATTGCCAGACCATCTGTTGGTAAAGTTGGGTGATTATGACATTTCAGAATTGAGTGCATTTTCCTGTCTATAAATTAAATGTCTGATCATTTATTAATAGTATAGGCAATCAGAGTGAAGTAGCCCTGTAATAGTATAGTGTTGTGTGAGGTTTTGAAGATGGTTGTTGTGATTTCAAGCAGTGTTGAAGCATTCGTTGCCATTTTAGTTGTTTTGTTTGGGAGCATAGTTGTCAAACTCTTTAGAGAGTTGATATGGATTCCTTATGCACACCAGAAGGCCTATGCAGGCCAAGGGATAAGAGGTCGGCCTTACCGGATATTGTTTGGGAGCGTGCCAGAGTACACAGAGCTTCTCAGGGAGTCTCATGCACAACCTATACAGAATATTTCTCATGACATTGTTCCTAGAATGATGCCACACTTTCTTAAGTGGCGTCAGATATATGGTTCTCTCATTATTTCATTCATTGGTTTTTCCTTCAAGGCTTGTTTTACTTTCAAATGTTGCATCAGCCTACTAGAGCAATGAATTTATGCTAGTTGTTTCGAATTCTGCAAGAGTGTCAACGTTGAAATCAATATCTGATTAGTATTTGGCAATTGTTTCTATCAATATCTGATTAGTATTTGGCAATTGTTTCTATTCAGGAGACACGTTTTTGTATTGGTATGGAATCCAATCAATGCTATACATTTCAGAACCAGAGCTAATCAAGGAAGTTTTATCAAATAAATCGGGTCACTATGAGAAGCCGATCCCCCCGCCTCTTATATTGTTTTTGCTAGGTAGGGGACTGGTTTTAATAGATGGATTGACATGGGTGAAGCACAGGAAGATTGTGAGCCATGTCTTCGAAGTTGATAAACTCAAGGTTTGGATTCTTGTTATTTCTCTTAGGAAATTAACTATAACTGTTGTTATGTCTCTTGAGAAATGGATGTATAGAAAGACTGGATAAAGGATGAACAACTTCTCTTGAGAAATGATGAACTGTAACTATTGTCAACTTATATGTCTAGGCCAGCTACCTGAGACAGGCGCCAAATAATGAAACTTAATAAGTACAGAGTTAAGCAATTTAAGAGGAAAAAGATTTATCAATTGTAGAGTATGTTACAATTTAAGAGGAAAAAGATTTATCAATTGTAGAGTATGTTACTGACTTCAGTTATGTTCAAATGTTCCAATGACAGACAATGGTGAAGAAAATGGCTGCTTGCACTTCATCCATGCTGGAGAATTGGCAAGAGATGGTGGTTCAAGCAGACTCTCATGGCAAAGAAATTGACGTTCATGTTGAATTTTCAACATTAACATCAGAGATCATATCTCACGCTGTATTTGGTAGCAGTTACAATGAAGGAAAAAAAGTATTTGAATTACAGAGAGAATTACAACAAATGGTTGCTAAAGTTGATCTATCTATCTTCATCCCAGGAATCCAGTAATTACAATATACTTATCTTTCAATTATATAGTTTTGCTGATAATTATAATTTTGTTTATGTTTTCTTTTAACATCCTTTGGGACTTGATGTTCTATAGGCTAATTCCATAGTCCATATATATTTTACTTATGTGTAAAGGTCTACTCAGTGCTATTCATTGTTCATAGAGTTTCTGCACAAACATAATGTTTTAGAATACTTATAATTAAGCATTGTGGACTTATAATGCTTTGAATTTTCGTAGATATATTCCTACAAAGAAGAACAGGTATGCATGGAAGATTGATAGAAGACTTAAAGAAATCCTGAATTCTATAATTCAAGCTAGGTTGGAAACCAAAACAACAACAGGAACAGATGTTGGCTATGGAAATGACCTTCTTGGAATCATGTTGGCTGCTAACCAAAAGGAATTGGGAGGGTCTCAAAGAAATCTAAGCATGAATGAAATCATGGACGAATGCAAGACATTTTTCTTTGGCGGCCAAGAGTCTACTGCCAATCTATTAACTTGGGCAGTGTTTTTACTTGCAATAAACGCAGAATGGCAAGAAGTATTAAGGAAAGAAGTTCTTAGTGTTTGTGGCACACATATACCAGATGCAAACATGCTTAGCAGGATGAAATCGGTATGTATTCTATATGAATTTTTTATATTTTATTAAACTTTTTTTTTTTTTAAATCATCATATATTTCATTAGGACTTCATATAAATTTACATCATTATTACTATAACATAGAACCATAAATGTGGTCACACAAGTCCCCCACTCTAAATAATCAAGTAAACCTAGTATGCTTTCTTTTTCTCCAAGCTCAAGTGTTCACATCTTTCTTAAATTTGTTCTTTTGGTTTAGACCCATATAACATATTGGTTTAAATTTGTATATTTGTATACGTAGTTTTAATATAAAAGCTAAATGTGGTCACACAAGTCCCCCACTCTACATAATCAAGTAAACCTAGTATGCTTGCTTTTTCTCCAAGCTCAAGTGTTTACATCTTTCTTAAAATTGTTCTTTTGGTTTAGACCCATATAATCTATTGATTTAAATTTGTATACGTAGTTTTAATATAAAAGCTAAAACTTCTTCAAAGTTGAATGAACTATTTTTCTTATGAAGGGTTATTGAACACCACAATTTCCATAAGAATATGCTTTTCATTTGTATCATATACCTCACACTACTGTGTGCATGTCCCATATTCCGTTTGTCACCAAATAGATCACATGGACTATTTTCCTTATGAAAGGTTGTTGAACACCACAATTTCCATAAAGATATACCTTTCATTTGTATCTTATACCTCACACTACTGTGTGCATGTACCATATTCCGTTTGTCACCAAATAGATCACTTTTTGATTAAGAGAACCAATAAAGAAAAAAAAAACATTGTAAATATAAGAAAATTTTACAACCAAAGGATAATGAATTTCTCTACTTAATTATAACAATTCCAAAAATCACATCACAACTCCTAACTTAACTTAGAAAAAAATCCGAAAATCACATAAACTCCTAACTTAAAAAAAAACCCGAAAATCACATAAACTCCTAACTTGGAAGTCTTCTCCATAGTACCTACTATTACTATAACTTATAATAATAAAGATATATTATACCATAATTTAACCTATTCATTATAACATACATTATTATCCCATATTGTCCCCTATTTATGAACATTGATTATGAACATTGATTGTTAAGTTTTAATAATTAATATTTTCCATAGTACCTACTATTACTATAACTTTATAATATTAAAACTTTATAATAAACATTGATTGTTAAGTTTTAATAATTAGTCTTCTCCATAGTACCTACTATTACTATAACTTTATAATATTAAAACTTTATAATAGTAAGGATATATTATACCATAATTTAACCTATTCATTATGACATACATTATTATCCCATATTGTCCCCTATTTATTAGGAACATTGATTGTTAAGTTTTAATAATTCTAAACGTTGTTAGTTGTGTAATCAATATGGTTTACCGAGTGTGGGTTCCCATTATTACTGATATTTATATTTTTCCAGTATCTATAATTTATCCTGATAGTCAATGCGTATCTCCTTAGTATGCTACACTTTGAAAATGCTAATAGTCAATGCGTATCTCCTTAGTATGCGTATCTCTTTAGTTTGAAGATGCTAATAACAATTCTGGATAATGTTAACAACAATTCTATTGGCAAAGATGCATTTTTTCTATTTGAAACATAATTGTGTGTAACAAATTTTTAAGCATTCATAGAATCAAAGAAAGTGTATTTTAGTGAATTATCATGTAAGAATCATTATAATGATTTCCAATATATCAAGTAGCTAGGTCTAGACTCTTTAGAGTTCATTGTTTACTTTGACTCCTTTTTGAAGAAACAAGATTAGGTAGCTCTTTCGAGTCTCAGGAATCATATTTATTCAATTTAAAGATGAATTTGATAAAGACTTCGAAGTCAAATGTGAGTCTTACCCTTCATATCGAAAAGAATAGAAAACTAGGAGATCTGCCAACTATTGAAAAATACATGGCCTTCTATAAAATGTAGAATTATAAATCAAATTTAGTGTATTTTAAAGTCAATTCTTATTCTTCAATCTTTTTGACCCATCCTCATGTGAGTTTGGTAATTTTGGTTTTAACAATATTAAGCAGGTATTACTAATTGCAATTAAATTAGTATCTAGTAGTTATATGGTACTATGAACTTACTCTCTAAGGTATCTTTATATCCTTAAATTTAGAAGATTTGGATCCTATTAACCTAATAATCAAATTGGTAAGCTTTGTTGGTATTTATATTTCAATTTGTTGATTATTTGTCATTTAAGTTGTGTTAATGATTTTTTTTTCTTTGGTTGCCAGATGACTATGGTGTTGAATGAAACTCTAAGGCTATATCCACCTGCCACTATGATAATAAGACATGCATGCAAAGAGATGAAGCTTGGCCAATTCTCTCTTCCGAAAGGTGCATCCTTGACCTTACCAATATTGGCAATGCAACACGATGAGAAGTTATGGGGTCCAGATGCAAAATTGTTTAATCCTGAGAGATTTGCAGAGGGTACTTCAAGGGCGGCCATTCACCCAAATGCCTTCATTCCATTTTCCTTAGGTCCAAGAAATTGTGTTGGCCAAAATTTTTCCATGTTGGAAGCCAAAACCGTCCTAGCTATGATTTTACAGAGATTTTCATTTAGTCTCTCTCCTCTTTACAAACATTCCCCCAATTATATTATTACTTTAGAACCTAAAAATGGCATGCCAATCATATTCAAGCATATTGTAGCATAAACACAATTATTCCTTCATGATATATCATTACTTCATGCTCATGTAGGAAACTAAGCCTCCAAGAGACATGTCATAGCTGCATGAAACTAAAGGAAAATATGAAAGAACATGTCCATGTTGGCGTGCAATTTCTTTGCTTCGTGTTTTTATGTAATTGTTTATTGTTTTATTAATAAATAATGAGAGTCAATATCTATTAAATATCTATTATCCTTTTGTTGAGGATTTATTTCCATGTTCATAGTAAACATATGGTTTGTTCACAAATAAGCATTGGTGTTTCTTCTTAACTAAGATTGGTTCAGATGTTACTCGTGAGATATGGGAAATTTGAAGAATTTTAGGTAATATATTGATTGAGTGGGTTGGCAATTTCAAAAAAATAGGGTATCATATTAATGGTTATTGACAATTTGAAAAATTGTGGTTATCACTTTGTTTCTTATTTTTGTGGATGATAGTAGAACAAATTAAAGTAAATTATATCAAAATTAATTTTTTCCTCAAAAATATTTAGAAGGAAACAATATTCTTTTAACATATTTCAATTTGAAATTAAATTCAATGATTGAAAAGCCTTGAACTAAAGGGAATTTACTTTCTTAAAATCACTAAGAATCAACTTGGATGTAAAGAGTTGAAGGGAGCTCATTATATCTAGCTATAATGAATATTAATTGGAAATCAAATTCAACTTTTTCTTCAGAAACTCTAAACTAAGGGCAATTTACTTTCTTTAAATAATCAACTTGGATGTAAGAAGGCAAAGGTGTTGTAGAGTAACTTTTTTGCAAATAAACATTCACTGTCACTAAAGTTATTACAATCAGTGGCATACCATAGGATATATTGCTAGGGTTTTCACCTAGATCTAAGGTATACACAAACAATGCTAAGAGAGATGAGAAGAAGGATGAATTAATGTTCCTTTAGCACATAGAATATAATTGCATGAAAACAAATCTAATATAATACCTCAGGGACTATTAGATCTATTGAACTTGAATAATAAATAGCATAACAATGATTGACATGGTGTTTGGAGGGGGAAAAGAACATAGATATATATTAATGAAAATAGTTACTACAAATGATTTTTTTCCTTAAGTATTTTTCTACACTCCTAGCTCCACCTTCCTTGATCTCTCCCTTAGCCACTCTTTCTTGGTTGGAATAAGTGAGGAAATTATATGTATCACAACAAGAATATGATGGATTCTCTCACCTAGGATTATGCTCTCTCTTGAGTTTATTCCCAACACCTAAATCTCCATCTAATGATGAAAAAAGGACTTTTCATCTCTTTTCACCAGCATGAGGACTATTGATAATGAATTATTAGGAGAAAACAAGTTCCCATTCCCTCAACTTCGCCTCTCTCTAGAAAATTGTAGAGAATCTTGGAGATAGGTTCAAGGTGAGTGAACTAGGAGAAAATAAACTATCCACAAGTTCCATGATTACTAATGCATCATGGTCAACCCAACTATTGTTGATCTCCATGAACTCCAAATATAGAATATCAAGGGTGTGGTTGAGGGTTCTATAAGGGTAACCAACAATTAGTTGTGACTTGTATATTAGGAGGATGCTATCAGCTACCCTTCTTCCTAGGAAAGATAAGATCAATATCAAATATGGTGATTTATAAGAAATTATCTCATGATTTCAACCTTAAAACACCATTTGGTTCTCTTCAAGGAATAGGGTGACAAAGACAAGTGTAATAGATGTCCCCTAATGTGTGAGGTTAGAAGAGGAACTAATTGTTGAAATACATTGCTAGTATACATAGAAACAAGTGGTATAAGGAAGGAGTTTTCATATCAAGGTGTTGGAATAATAATCAACAACAATACACATACAAAGAAAGGGACCAAGAATTACACTAAGAAACCCCCAAAGGGGAAAATATATATTACATCACAACATTCTCGTGTGTACATTCTATTGTACAAATGGTCCCTTTATATAACCATAGGTGACTATAAATACTAAGTATTAATTTGGTAATTAGATCACATCATATCCATAACCATCTCCATAATATATCTGTAAATCTCTCAACTCAGTCCATGAGATCCTCATCCCTAATATCTCTCCTTATCCTCATCTTTCACTCATACATAAACATTAATATTGGTCTACTTCATTGCATTTGTGCAATTATATATTTTAGACATTATTCATAATTCATGTAAGTATGAATTATTCCTTCATACTCCCCCTTAGTGAATACTTGAGATTTTAATATGACATCATCATCCTCAATTTGTTCAACTTGTCCCTTTAATTGGTTCGTTTTTCATTTCCTTCTTTTGTGCTCTTCATATTCATCTTATATTCTCATAACTAGATCTTGTACCTACAAGATATAATTATCATGTGTGTTGAATTCCATATAAAAAAATTACTATCCACTAGAATACATGGGTCATCAGCCATTGTATCCATCGGTTCTCTTGGAAATGTTTTCTAGTACATGGCCAAGCAACAATTATTCATACATGTATCTGTTAATCTTGTTCTATCATCATCAATCATCATCATGGGTATGCTTTGGATTACCCATACATCCTGAGTTTTGGTGGGTTACCCTCAACCATTACATTTTCTAAGTGGTTTTAGCTCACCATAAACCATTACATCAAGTGATTTTTGGTTGATCACAAAGCTTTCTCTGTCATGACAAGTGGTTTCAGTTTACCACAAACATACAACAAAAATTATAGGCGTATACATGCCTCTTCATGGATTACATCATCATTTCACTCAGGTACATACAATTTCAATTTTTGTTTCAGGATAATCTATCCTTTATATAAACATAGGACCAGCATCTTCGTTTTTTCCATCATCAAAAAAACATTATCAAAGAGGATCTTCAAAATTTTAGGGATGTCATTCTATATGCAACACATGGTACTACTTATTTACCTTTCTTTGCTTCCTTCTTGATTCTTATGTTGCACCAAACTCTCTTCCTTTTTCATTGTTTCTCATCCATTGCGTCAATTTTTTCTTATTCTATTGTCATCTTGATTGAGATATTCATCATGATATTATTCATGGGTAAAATCACGGAGGTGGGTAACACTTTCGTGACAATCCGATCTCAAAAATTTCGAAAAACATTGTTTCGGCCGAACTAATATTATTTTTCAGTCGAAAGCTACTTTTTTCGGCCAAACCCTGGAACGTCAAATCGAACGGTACACTGACGGCGCCCTCGATTTTCATGTAGAAATTTAGTCGAATGGATTTTTTTCATCCGACAATATGTTTTCGGCCGAAATATATTTAGGCCAAAAAATTCTTTCGACCAAAAGAATATTTCGACCGAACTATTCTTTCGGACTAACTATTATTTCGGCCCAAAAATTGTTTATATATTAACCCCACATTGTAATTGTAATGTTTTTCTCAACTCTTCCTGATTGTGATAGTGAGTGAGTGGGTGAGTGATTGTGTTGTGTTGGCACGTGAGCTTGGCGTGAGCTTGGTGCAGACGTCGTGTTGGCCAACGCTCATGTGGGTGGTAGGGCAGGCTGAGCTTCAGGTAAGCCCAAAACATTTAACTGTAATTATTAATTTTTAAATTTAATTTATAAGTCGTATTTTTTATTTTTAATTTTAGTTGTAATTTTTAATTCTTTTATTTTAATTATAATTTTTATTTTTATTTATATTTTAAATTTTAATTTATATGGAGGCCCCTATAGCCAATTAGCGCAGCCCTTCCAACCTGCAAGTCGAAAGTCCGCACACTCAGGCTCTTTCCTCTGCCACTGGCCTGAAGATCTCTCAACAATTGGCTCTTCTATTTCCCTTTCGGAAAATCTGCACCCACAATTAACCTTGAGAAATCCCCCCCCCCTTTATACTTCAGGAGATCAGACTTCGTGAGTTCACGAATCTGGTGGTAAAGCGCCCTGTCTCTCAAATCCCTGAAACCCGAAAACAATCAACACTTGACCTTTCTCTTGCCAATTTCGCCTTTCTCCTTATTGCGATTTCGTGAGTTGCAATGTCATGCAACTCGTTCCCCAAAACCCGAATTACCGAAGCTCCGATGCACTCGCAAGTTTGAATTTTCAACAGCTCTTCATTCCATCGGGATTTCAGACTTCACGATTTCGCAAATCCTAATACAAAGATTGCGGGACTTCACTCCACGAAACCCCAAAATGGTCAACGAAATTGACTTCCTTGTTGATAGTGCGCCACCTGTCCACCCTGTTGATTCCTATGGCCCACACGATCCTTTCGGCCCTTCGATACTTCGCACTTCATGATTTTGCGAGTCTTAATGCAAATATTTCGGGACTTCAACTCACGAAACCTCGAAATAGAAATCCACGGGTAAATCCAATGGATCTTGTTGGTTTGGATCTACGGTTTTGCCTCTCCTGATCTTGAACCTTTGGAAACACTCTCCGTAACTCCCCTGCTCCTTCGTGAGATCTGATGGCTCACGAGACTTCGTGAATTCTCCACGAGGAATTCTGACCGTCCATTCTCCCTTCTGAGAACTTATGAAACTTTTTTACCAAAGTGTTTTTCAACAGTACTTAACTGCCTATGACACAAACTTGCGATGCCTTCTCAATGCTCCATTGCACAAACTTCCTGTGCTTCTCTTCAACAATTTCAAAGGCTTTATCCTTCCTGATATTTTTCCAACTCCGAGTCTTAAAGAAGACTCATGCACGCACTCCTTGAGGAAAATTCTTCAATTACTTCAAAGAATTGAAGTCCTTCAACTCTGTGCACTCCTGGCAACAGTAGTCCTTTAACACTTTCTCAGGTTCACAAACTCTGAGACTTTAATCGGCCTGTGCACTCCTAGCACGGCTCCTGTGCCTAGCTTCACTTCTAAGGGAATGAGAACATAAGCTATCTTATCTAAGCTTTCAGAGACAAACCTCTGAACCCTTTGTCAATGCACTCCTTGTGGAAAATTCAACTGCACTCCTTGCAGGAACTCTTTCTCAGATAGAGAAAGAATTGAAACTCATTTCCCTTACCCTCTCTCTCTCTCAGATTTCAAATATTTAACAAGAAATAATACACACATAGCATAAATAGCAAATGCATGACAGAAAGAGTTAAACATTCATAAGCATACCATTCAACAATACATACACAGAGAGTATTTGAACACCATGAATCTAAATCAAAGCCTTTTTGTATTAATCCAGAACTTCTATACATGGAATTCTTCTACACATCTCTCTGCTTCTTCTCTTCTATGCTCTATGCTCTCAATTTACATAATCCCCTTACAATACACAATGAGGGTGTCTATATCTTGTTTCCCTCTTGCGCTCTAAAACTGTCTAATCTAGAATTAAATTCTATCTACCTTCATTAACTACTATAAATGCCTTCTATCTACTATGAACAAGAAAGGATCGCTCAAGGTCCTTTTACATTATACAACTGTTCCTCCACTTGATGACTTCATTAATGTTTCAAGAAATTTTAAAAATTTGCGATGGGTGCTTTTCCAGCTGTCTATTATCTTCGCGTTGGCTCGCTTGAGATGCTCCTGCATCATACTCCCTCACTTGAAAATTTTCATGGGCTCCTATCCATGAGCTCACGCATAGTTTTTCCATGCCCCTAGATCTCTGCTTCATTCTCCCTGCTGGCATATTCAACTAGATGGCCCTTCCATTTGACCAAATACTCAAAGAATTGCTTTTTCCTGGTCTTCTTGCCAAGTCTTTTGTCTAGTATGTGCTCCATCTGCGACTTCTCTGCAACTGACATCTGCTTCATCCACTGGACCTCTGGCTATTCATTTCCTGCATTTTCTTCCTCGTCTTTATATGGGTACAAATCTAAGACATTGAATATCGGAGAAATTCCGATCCCATCGGGTAATTCAATCTCATAAGCATTTGCCCCAAATTTCTTCATGACCTTACATGGTCCGATCTTCTTCATCTTCAGTTTGTTATATGTCCCCTTCGGGAACCTTTCCCTTCTCAAATGTGCAAGGATCAAATCACCAACTTCAAATTGAAGCTGTCTCCTGTTTTGATCTACTCTTCGTTTATATTCATGGCTCGAACTCTGCAATCATTCCTTCATCTGGCTGTGAAGTTCCTTCATTGCTTCTGCGAAATCTTTCACACTAGCGTTGTTAGTCACAATCTGTTATGAATCCCTCGGCTTAGAAATTCCTCTTGGATGCATTCCATAGACAATTTGAAATGGACTTTGTCCCGTGCTACTGTTGATTGAATCGTTGTAAGCAAATTCTGCCTGTGGTAATATGTTGTCCCACTGGCTGTGGTGTTCTGTCACCAAGCTCCTCAGCAAGTCTCCTAGACTTCTATTTGCCACTTATGTCTGTCCATCCTTCTGAGGATGATAAGCCGAACTGAACGACAAGTTAGTTCCCAGCTTCTTCCATAAGGTCCTCCAGAAGTGCCCTACAAACTTAGTGTTCCGATCCGAAACTATGCTCCTTGGAAAGCCATGAAGTCAAATGACTTCTTTGAAAAACAAATTTGCAATGTGAGTTGTGTCACTAGTTTTCTGACATGGAATGAAGTGTGCCATCTTGTAAAATCTATCCACCACCACAAAGATTGAGTCAAACCCTCTTTGTCTTCTTGGCAACCCCAATGTGAAGTCCATGTTGACTGCATCACACAGCCTCTCAGGTATGGGAAATGGTTGATAAAATCCTGCATTATGCCTCTTGCCTTTCGAATGCTGGAAAATTCTGCATCTGTCCACGAATCTCTTGACGTCTGCTTGCATTCCCGGCCAAAAATATGACTCATTCAACTTGGCGAATGTCTTGTCGTGACCAAATTTCCCGACTAATCCTCCACTATGTTTCTCCTTCAGCAAATTCTCCCTCATGGAGCATTTTGGAATACAAAGTTGATTACCTTTAAACAGTAATCCTTCCTGGATCATGTATTCCGCCCATTGGATTCTATCTCTGAGAATTGGATTCTCAGTTGCTTCGTATGCCTTTTTAAAATCTGGATCATCTTGATACATCTCCTTGAGATCATCGAAACCCAACTTTTTGAAACTGAACTCCTGCAATAGCAAACATTTCCTGCTCAAAGCATCAACAACTTTGTTAGCAGTACCAGAAATATCTTTAATCACAAAAATGAAAATTTGCATATATTCAACCCATTTTACATGTTTTTGATTCAACTTCTCCTGTTGAGTCACAAATTGCAATGCATGATTATCACTGTATAAGACAAACTCTTTAGGAATTAAGTAATGTCTCCATTTCTTCAATGCATATATAATAGCATCGAACTCCTTATCATACGTGGAGTATTTTATCTTGGCTTCATTCGGCTTCTCGCTGAAGTATGCTATCAGCCTGTCTTCTTGGCTCAAGACTGCCCCTATTGCAAATCCACTTGCATCACATTTTACCTGAAATGTCTTTTGGAAATCAGGCAACACCAAAATTGGTTGTTCTGTGATTTTCCTCTTCAACAGATTAAAACTCTTCTCAGCCTCTTCTATCCAGTGAAAAGATTTGTGTCTCTTCTTCACTGTTTCCATCATCGTTGCACTAATTCCACTAAAATTTTTGATGAATTTTCGATAGAAGCTAGCCAATCCCTGAAAACTTCTCACCTCAAAGATATTCTTTGGTGACAGCCAATTCTTGATTACCTCCACCTTATCCAGATTCATCCTCAACTTATCTATAGAAATAACAAACCCCAAATAAATGAGCTTCATCTTCATGAATGAGGATTTCTTTATGTTTATCAGCAGCTTGTCCTGTTGTAACCTCTACATCACTATAGCCAAATGTTTCAGATGCTCTACCTTTGTTTTACTAAAAAATAGTATGTTATCAAGGTACACAATGACAAATTTTCTGATGAAATCCTTTAGGACTTCATTCATCAATCTCATGAAAGTACTCGACACGTTTGTTAAACCAAACGACATGATAATCCATTCGTATAACCCTTCATTGGTTTTGAATGTTGTCTTCCATTCGTCACCTTTCCTCATGCAGATTTGGTGATAACCACTTTTTAAATCAATTTTCGAAAAACATTTGGCCTCACTCAAGAAATCCATCAGATCATCCATCCTTGGCAATGGAAATTTGTACCTGATGGTTATCTTGTTGATTACCCTAGAGTCAATACACATCCTCCAATCTCCATCTTTCTTTGGACTGAGTACTGTCGGAACAACACACAGACTCAAGCTTTCCCTGACCAAACCTTTGTCCAAAAAATCCTGGACTTGTCTTTTGACCTCTTCATTCTCCTGCGGCGTCAATCTGTACGCGGCTTTGTTTGGAAAACTAGCTCCTGGTATGAGATCAATATGATGACTCACACTTCTGATCGGTGGTAACAAACGAGGTAGTTCATCCACTACTATGTCAGCAAAATCTTCCAGCAGTTCCTAAACCTCTTCTATTAAATCATATACCCTTGTGCTAGTAAAAACAATCTTTGGCTTCCTGACCACAATGAATTTTCGTTCCTCCTTCTTCTTAACCTCTTTAAGAAGTTCCTTCCCACTCATGAGAAGTACATTGTTGCTTACTTCAGGTTTCACCTCCTTATCTTTGAATGGAAGCAACATGTGTGTTCTCCCATTCTTCTCTAGGGTGTATTTGTTCTTTCTCCCATCATGAATTACATTCCTATCATATTGCCATGGTCTAACCAACAATAGATGACAAACATCCATGGGAATAACATCACAGAGTATCTTATCGTTATATCCTCCTATCTTAAATTCAACTAAACACTGTTTAGTGACAGTTACCTGATGTCCTTTTTGCAACCATGAAACTCTGTATGGACTTGGATGTTCAATCGTCTCCAGCTCTAGCTTTTCTACCATCTCCATTGAAACGATATTATTTGTGCTACCACTATCCATGATGACCTTGCATACCCTATCCTTTGTCTTGAAAGCAGTCCGAAAAAGTCTGTTTCTTTGGACTGAACTCTCCACCTCCTTCTCTAGTGTCAAAAGAGATTTTCGAATCATTAGTGATCTTTCGCCTTCATCATCCTCTGCCTCAACATTCCACCTTTGTGCTTCGGTGATGTGAATCTCACCTCCTTCCTCTTTCTTCTTGTCTGGAAATTCATAAGACTTGTGTCCATTCTTTCCACATGTGAAGCATATTATTACTCCACCTCTTCCTCTTCCTCTACCTCTGGTACGAGGAAAAATATTATTATCAGCATAATCTCCTCTCTGTTCGGTATGTTTCCCTCTTTGTTCAGCATATTTCCCTCACTGTGAGCTTCCACCTCTCTCAATTCGAGTCTAAGGCTTCTTCCAGTCCTCCTTGGGTTTCTAATTTTTATCCTGGGCAACTAATTTGCCTTTGGGCTGACTTCTGCCTCGGCCTCTTTAACCCTACTTTTGGCTCAGCTTCTCTTCTGCTTTTAGAGCCATCTGATAATCATCTTCCACCGTTCGGATGGTCATCATGCTCATCTCTTCCTAAATTTCGTATCTCATACCATTCATGTACCTTGAAACTTTTTCATCTTCTCTTTCCCGATGACTTGCCCTGATGTTTAACCTGTAGAATTCTTCAGTGTACTCCTTCACCGTCATCAACTTCTGTCTCAAGTTTTGCATCCTTCGAAATAGAGTAATCTGGTAATCCCTGGGAATGAATTTTTCCTTCATCTTTGCAATCATCCTGTCCCAAATTTTGATCTTCTGCTTTCCTTTGCAATGTCTGTCAGCTTGTAGCTCATCCCACCACAATGTTTCATGTCCTTTCAATCTCATGACAACATGTTTGACTTTCTTGTCTTCCTCGACATATTCATAGTCAAAGTATGTGTCCAGAGCTCTAATCCAATCTAGAAGCTCCTCTACATCCAGATTTCCCTCATAAACTGGAATGTCCATCTTGGCTCTTGCACCCATTATTGCAACATCTCTAAGCAAGTGTTCATTTACTGCATCTTCTACTGTGACTTCTTCTTCGTCATGTCCAGCTTCATTTTCACTTTCAAAATCAATAACATTCCCAGCACCAGCTGTGCGCCTCTGTGTTGTCTCCATGTCTTCGAGTCTAGCGCATAGATCACGCATCTCTCTCTCCATGGATGGATCAGGCATCTGCCTACCCCTTCTTCTTGGCATTTCCCTATCCTCTGGTGGATCAGGTGTTTTTCTGTCCCTTCTTCTCAGTGGCACGGTGAATCTCCTTTTCCCTGCTATAGAAAGCAAAGAAACCTTTATGGGATCTGATACCAAACTGGCGTATCCTTTCCGACCCGCAAGTCAAAAGTTCTCACACTCAGGATCTTTCCTCTTCCACTGGCCTGAAGAGCTCTCAACAATTATCTCTTCTATTTCCCTTTTGGAAAATCTGCACCCACAATTAACCTTGATAAAGTCCCCCCCCCCTTTATACTTCAGGAGATTGGACTTCGTGAGTTCGCGAGTCCAGTGGTCAAGTGCCCTGTCTCTCAAATCCCTAAAACTCGAAAACAGTCAACACTTGACCTTTCCCTTGCCAATTTCACCTTTCTCCTTATCGCAATTTCGAGAGTTGTGATGTCATGGAACTCGTTCCCCAAAACCCAAAATCCCGAAACCTGAATTACCAAAGCTCCGATGCGCTCACAAGGTTGACTTGTCAAAAACTCTTAATTCCATCGGGATTTTGGACTTCACGATTTCGTGAATCCTGATACAAATATTTTGGGACTTCACCCCATGAAACCCTGAAATGGTCAACGAAACTGACTTCCTTGTTGATAGTGCGCCACCTGTCCACCCTTCTGATTCCTATGGCCCACATGATCCTTGGCATGCATCCAAGGGGAGTTTCTGAATTGAGGGATTCAGAACAGAACGCAACTAGGAGTGCTAGTGCAGAAGATTTTGCCGAGGCAATGAGGGAGCTTCACATCCAGGTGAAGAAGCGATTGCAAAACTCAAGCCAAGGGTATAAGCGAAGAACAGATCAACACAGGTGAAAAATTCAGTTCGAAGTTGGTGATTTGATCCTTGCACACTTGAGAAAGGAAAGGTTCCCGAGGGGGACATATAATAAATTGAAAATGAAGAAAATTGGACTGTGCCGAATCATAAGGAAATTTGGGACAAATGCGTATGAGATCGAATTACCTGATGGGATCGAAATTTCTCCGATATTCAACATCTCAGATTTGTACCCTTATAGAGCTGAAGAAGCAGAAGTAGGTAGTGAACAACCTGAGGTTCAGTGGGCTAAATATATGCTAGTTGTAGAGAAGCCATAGATGGAAAGAATACTAGACAAAAGAGTTAGTAAGAGGACCAGGCGAAAGTAATATTTTGAATACTTGGTCAAGTGGAAGGGACATCCAGTTGAAGACACCCACTGGGAAAATGAAGCAGAGATCCAAAATCATGGGTAGACCGTGCGAGATCTCATGGATAGGAGCCCATGAAAAAATTTCAAGCGAGGGAGTATGATGCAGGAGCATCGCCAAAAACAAGCAAGCGCAGAGGTGGAAGACAGTTGGGACAAGCGCCAGCGCATTTCAACACGTTGCAAAAGTGTTTTGAGATGTTTTGAAATAAATTTGCAGATGTTAATGTAATAGTTAAGAGGAAGCATACTTAGATATTGTAAACAGGTCTTGAGTGATCCGCTCTCATCTATAGTAGGTGAAGGCATTAATACATAATTAATGTGAGTAGGTAGATTTAAATGCAGATTAGACAGTTTAGAGTGTAGGAGGGAAAACCGACTATAGACACCCTCGTCTTGTATCATTGTAACATTAGCATAATCAATTAAGCATAGAGCATAGAGAGGATAAGAAGAAGAGAATTGTATTTGAAAACAACCATGTACAGATGTCCTGAATTAATACATGAAGCTTTGATTTAGACTTATGGTGTTGTGATATCCTCTGTGTATGTATGTTGAATTCTATGCTCATAGCTATTTCACCCTTTCTATCATTCAATTGTTGTTATGATATGTATGTATGATTTCTTGTTGGATGTCGGAAATCTAAAGAGAGGGAGATTAAGGAATGAGTTTCAATTGTTTCTCTGTCTGAGAAAGAGTTTTCCTGTAAGGAGTGCAGCAAAATTGTCCGCAAGGTGTGCGTTGACAGAATTCAGAGCTCATCTTTGAAAGCTCAGGAGGGATAAAATTGTTATCATTCTCACATAAGTGCAAGTTAAGCATAAGATCCATGCAAGGTGTGCACAGGCCGAGTAGAGTCTCAGAGCTTACAACCTGAGGGAATTGTTGAAAGACTGTTGTTGCAAGGAGTGCACAGAGTTGAAAAGGTTCAAATACTAAAGTGTATTTGAAGAAGTGCTGCAAGGAGTGTGCACATAAGGTATCCCTAGTGTACTTGAGGATTTTTCAATCAAGCTCAGGAGAGATAGAGTCTTTGAAGTCGTCGAAGAAAGGCTCAAGAGGGATAGTACCTTGAAGTGTTGGAAAGAGGTGTAACAAAGTTGTTTTGTAGGTGGACAAGTTTCATGAAGGAATACCTTGTTCATTTCATAGGAGTTTTCAAGGAGGAATTGGACGGTCGGAATTATCCGTGGAGAATTCATGAAATTCCAAGAGCCGTCAGATCTTGTAGAGGAGCAGGGAAGTTAAGGAAAGTATTCTTCAAGTGCAAGCACAAGAGAGATTGGACTGTAGGATCCAATTCGATAGGAGTTGTTGGATCACTCGTGAATTCTCACTTCGGGGATTCACGAGTTAAAGGACCGAAAACCTTGCATCAAGATTCGCAAAATCGTGAAGTGCAAAGTCCTGACAGGGTGAGAAGTTTCATTGTGGGGCCAGCCTTAATAACAAGTCAAAATTCGCCATTTTGGCATTTCAGAGGATAGGAGATCGAGATATCTTTTTCGAGATTCCCAAAATCACGAGACGCAATATAAGTACGGGGAAAGGATGTCATCAACTGTTTCGGCGAATTTTCATTTCAGGTTTTGGTAGTTGGAGATTTGATACTTTTGTCCTGAAATTTCTGAAGTCACGAGTTGCGATAGGGAGTTACGAGGAGTTCGGGATCTCGGCACTTCAGGTGTCGGGATACAAAGGAAGCAACGCTTGGGAAGAAAAGTTGCGAAGTGCCGAAGCTAAGCACGAGAGACACATGGTAGAACCACTAGGCGGGCCCGAGTGATAGACAGGTGGACATGCATCGCCAGGAGGAAAGGAGTCAACACCCCATTGACTTCTTGTTTCTCAGGGATTCACGAGAGAAGAGCACGGGAGCTCGATGCTATAGCTCGCGAAGTGGCAAGTTGCGAGAAGTGCGAAGGGAAGGTCAACCCTCGCTGACTTTCAAGTCTCGGAGGTTCACACAGGAAGAGCACGGAGGCTCAACCCTTCAACTTGCGAAGTCATGAAGTCGCGATGGGAGTTAGCGTTGTGGTCGCACGAAGAAGGTGGAGCTCTCACCTAGTGTTGTTCGCATAGGGGAGCTTTCAAAAAGGACCTGTGGATCGATAGGAAAGAGATTCTAGGAAGGAATCAAAAGAGTCAATTCGACTGAAGGGTAGGAATTAGAAAAATCCTGTAGTGGACCTTGACCCAAGGGCCGATAGAGGGTTGGGGGTCTGCATCACAATGTAAGCAGTTATTGCGCATAAGATTTGGCGCAGAATAGAAAAACAACAAACAATGGAGATATGAAGGACTAAGGACACCAGTGAAACACTTGGAGGAGTGTGAAATGTTGTGGAAATTAACACCACCAAAGGAATGGCCTCACCACTTTATTCACACTTTAGACGACATACCAACAAACTGGTATACAAATCAAGAACTGCGCAAAGGAACTACAACATGGGCGACATTGCAAAAAAAATTTACCATCACTTTCTCATTCGAACATGAGAACCCCAATATAGATGCAGCCCTAAAATGGATCAGAGGAGTCATATTCATTGAAGAACCAGAAATAGAACTCATTACCAAAGAGCAGTAGTGAAATAAGCAGATAGTCAAGGAACTACTTTCATGTTACCAGGTACAAGAGGAAGCACCAAACGAAGATGAACTGCATGACATTTAGATTGAGGAATTATAAGGAGAAAGAGATGTAAAGGGACCACCCATAGAATCCAAAGTTATTTTTGCACCGATCAAGGTAAAGAAAGTTAACATCGGAACAATGGAACATCCCAAAATGGTGAGCATTGGAGACTAATGGGATGAGCCAACAGTAGAAAGAATTACCGATTTGTTGCGTGAATACATCAACTTATTTCCTACAACATTTACAGAGATGAAGGGCATAGCAGGAGAACTGGGAGAAATGAAAATACCTCTCAGACCCAAAGTGAGACCGATTAGACAACGACCATATATACTAAACCCCATATAAAAATAGAAAGTTAAAGAGGAGATCGACCAGATTCTTGAAGCCGGCATAATCGAACCAGTCGAGGAATCAGAATGGATAAACCCGATGGTCATACATGACAAGAAACAAGGAAGAGGGATTAGGATATGTGTCGACTTGAGGAAATTGAACAATGCATGCCTACACGATCCATTCCCTACATTGTTCATGGATGAAGTGCTAGAGAATGTGGGGGACACAAAGCTTACTCATTCACTGATTGATTCTCAGGCTACCGTCAGATTAAGATAGCATAGAAGGACAAATACAAGACCACGTTCGCAACGGAATGGGGATCTTACCAATATACAATAATGCCATTTGGATTGAAGAATGCACCAGCAATATTCTCCCGAGTGGTTATCGCAACATTCAAATAATTCATCCATTAGTTTCTCAAAGTATACCTGGACGACTGAACAGTCTATACTCTGTTGAAAAACCATGTGGAAGTTTTACACTTGATGCTAGAACGATGAAGCCAATGTCAGATATCACTAAACATAAATAAATGTATATTTGGAACACCGTTTGGGATACTATTGGGTCATATATTATGAAAACAAGGGCTATACATCGATCCAGAAAAGATTGCAGTCATCGTTAATTTACCAATGCCAAAAACAATCTGTCAGCTACGAGCAATGTTAGGACACATAGGATACTATCAGAAATTCATCAAAGGATATGCATAGATCATAGCACCAATGGAAAAACTGCTAAGGAAGGATACAAAGTACCAATGGAATGACACATGTCAACATGGTATGGATACCCGGATACAAAGTACCAATGGAATGACACATGTCAACATGGTATGGATACCCTAAAGGAAAACATGGTCACTGCACCGATATTAGTATTTCCAGACTGGGGAAACACATTCCATGTGCATGTAGATGCATCAACAATAGCACTTGGAGCTATCTTAGTGCAGCCGGGAGTAGGAGACTTGGATCATCCGATAGCATTCATAAGAAAAAAACTATCCAACTCAGAACAGAACTATAAAACAATGGAAAGAGAAGGCCTAACTATGGTTTACGCACTTCAAAAGTTCAAACACTACCTATTGGGAAAGAATTTTAAGATGTTTACAAATCACTCAACCCTAAAATACCTAGTCAACAAGCTAGTGTTGGGGGGAAGAATATGTTGATGGTTACTGTTATTTCAGGAATTTGACTTCGAAGTGATCGTCAAACCAAGAAAATTAAATGCAGGACCTGACCACCTATTACGAGCTATAAATGGAGAAGAACCCACGAGCTTAGAAGTCAAATTTCTGGATGCACAGTTATTCTCGGTACAGATTGTTGATGACCACTTTGCAGAGATCATCCAGTACTTGAGTACAAGTACCACGCCACAATATTATACCACCACACAGAAGAAGAGCCTGGTAGTTCGCACAACTGACTATCAACTGATCACAAGACATATATATAAAATGGGCGCATATATCATTTTACGAAGGTACGTGTTAGAGCACGAACAACCAAGAATTTTAGTAGAATCCCACGAGGGATTGACAAGAGGACACTATGTAGGGAACGCTACCATGCATAAGGTACTCTACGTTGGATTATGGTGGCCAACAATTCATAGAGACTCGAAAGATTACTGTTAGGGATGCGATGTCTGTCAAAGTCTAGGCAACCCAACAGAAGGGAAGACATATTGTTACGACCAAAAGTGACATTGTAGGAATTTGATAAATAGGAAATAGACTTTGTGGGACCTATCAACCCACCAACCAAAAGAATAATGGCAAGATACATCATCACCATGACAGAATACCTAACAATATGAGCGGAAGCCGCACCAGTAAAAGACTGCAGCGCAGAGGCCGCTACACACTTCTTATTTGAACAAGTAATTACTAGGTTTGGGTTCCAAAGAGTTTTGATGAGAGACCAAGGAATGCATTTCATAAATAGCACCATCCGCACGATTCTTGAAGAATTTTAAGTTCACCACCAAAGAAGCACACCGTATCACCCACACGTGAATGGCACAGTAGAAGCCTTCAATGAAATTCTAGAGAACGCACTGAAAAATATATGTAACGTCAATAGAGACGACTGGGACCTCAAAGTGCTAGAAATATTATGGGCATATAGGAAGACATGTAAGAAGTTGACAGGGCACACACCATTCAAACTCGTCTATGGCCAAGAAGCGGTAGTGCCATTAGAATTTTTAGTACCCAGCTTACGTGTAGACGCTATCACACAAATGACAGAACGCAACGCAATATAGGAAAGACTAAACCAGTTGTTAGCAATGGAGGAAGACCAAATCCTGGTAGGATTCCATCAATGAGTAAAGAAGGCCAGAGACAAAGCATGGCACAATCGACACATTAAGAAGAAGACCTTCACGGAAGGCGATCTAGTATTGCTCTATGATAGTAAATTGTTTCAGCTTCCAGGAAAGCTAAGAATGCATTAGTCAGGACCATACGAGGTCAAATCTGTAATAGATGGTGGAGATGTACAATTAATATATTTAGCAGGTGTAGACCTCATAGGAATGATCAACGGGAGTCGAATGAACTTGTACAAGGACAGTTGACCACCCACTGTGGAGTTAAAAAAAAAAAAAACCTGAAAAGCCACAAAAAAGCCACAAGACGCTCGAAACACAAATGCAGTAAAGGAAGAGAAACGGTTACATTCCTAAGACAAACGAGTAGAAAACAAAAAGTCGTAAAAAGAAGGATGATAGGACAACACTAAGCGGAATTAAGGCACAACAAGGATCAATGGAACATCACATTAAACACGCCAACTGGAAATGATAGGAGAAGCATAATGGCAAGTATGAAACTATTGCAAATGCATTGAACCCACATTTATGGTGCATTAATCACATCATGGAATAAGTGTCCTCGATAAGTTTAGTGATAAGACCATACAACATGCGAGCACGTAAGAAACTTGTCTATTCGCAAAAGGAGAATAGAAAGAGAGAAGAAGCAGCTTGAACGAACAGAGTGAGACCACGGTCCTCTAAAGTCAGAAGACGTTCGACACTCACCACTATGGCACCACCAAAG
Organism: Picea glauca; assembly: GCA_000966675.3. Lineage (NCBI taxonomy): Eukaryota > Viridiplantae > Streptophyta > Pinopsida > Pinales > Pinaceae > Picea > Picea glauca. The sequence continues at coordinate 80,401 of JZKD02S2001012.1, read as the reverse complement.
TCCTCCAAACTAGTCTAGACCACCAGGCTGACCAGAGTTCATACTAGGTCACGAGGACCGCTGGAAGAAAACGAGCATCAGCAACCAGAGATCGTCGATATCGATGAGATCCCATCCCTAGAGATAACACCAGTGAACTCTACACCGATACTAGAGGAGATTCAACAGCCACAACCAGAGGAACTAAAAAGGGACACACAAGTAGAGGCACAGGAACCTCAGAACGAGGAAGTGAAACCCCAACAGGAAGTGTAACCAGAAATCATTGAACCAACCGTGGAAGGTAAAAAAATGACACAGAATCAAGGATCGGAAGGGAAACCAGATGAGTTGTAGGTACCCAGCCTCGGTCAACCAACAGAAGAGGCCACGGGAACTACCTCATCTTGGCCAGAATGGCTTACAGGGCAGCAACCAGGAATTGCTAGAACTTCATACTAACCACCACAGCAGGAAGACAAAGTTCTGATACCGAGCTCACCTTGCAAGAAACCGGCAACAGAAATTGTGGTACCACGCATACCAGAGGGAGTACAAGTAGAGATGAAACTATTGGGTCACATTGGGAAGCTCAAGTATTCTGACCCTGACATCTCAGACAACACCAAGTACTTAGAACTAGTGCCAAGGGTTTTTATGCAAAACATAGTGGTCAACCAACTTGGAGAAACAATCAGCCAGCCACATCAATGGGTAGTTGGACTGGACCCAAACGACATTTTAGGCTTGTTGAAACTTCCGCACTTTGGCAGAGGCCAGTATGTGACAACATGTGTTAAGCAGTTGTTAGCAGTTACGCATGGAGGAGATATATTGCTGGAAAAACCCATCCCCATAAATGTTGAGGTTATTGTGTATATAACAGGACTACCCAGCCAGGGTATGGATCTGGCACTGATTCTGGATGATAAATCCAAGGAAAAAGCGTTAACAAAGAAAATGAAGAATAAATACGACACCGCGAGAAGTACAAGAGGCATTATAATTAAACGGATCAACAATGGAGAAACACAATTGGGTGCAAATATCCTAGCCTGTAAATTGCTAAGAAAATGCCGCAAAGATGAAGTATCGGCAAGAGTCATCGCAGTTGCAGCTTAGTGCACAGAAGGCACCTTCATGAGCTGGGAGCCTTATCTGTTAAAATTGTTCCAAGTGGACTAGAAGGACACGCAGGAACTCAGCACAGAATTCCATTACTCATGGATGCTCACCCTCATATCCTTCATGGAATGGAAGGAACCAGAGTATGTATTTTTTTCTAATACACCATAGCCAGTGGGAGCGAGATATCTAGTACTGAGATCTAGGTCACGAGTCAGAAAGAAGTGGGACAATGGAATCATCTTTGAAGCATACCTACAGGACATGAAGGAAGCTATTATATGTTCATGGAGAATAACACCAGAAGTTGTCACACGATATGGGGACATCGCTAACTTTTGGGCTACACGTCAAGCCATTTGGATACAACCAAGGTGGGATCCAAATAGACAGTGGCTACAAATGTGCTACTACATCACATAAGGTGATATAGGTATAGTTATCAGCGAATGGCCTGATTAATGGAGGATCCCATCCATTCCCCAGGAAGTACCAGAAGGACCCGCAGAAGGAGAAGCAGCACAGGCAAAAACACAGCCTCTGCAAATCCCAGTGCCCAAGAAACCAAGGATGGGCCAAAACAAACTAACTCAGGAAAATGAAGGGTTAAAGCAGACAGGAACTCAGAATGGGAAGAAAGAGACCAACGAACAACAAAAGAAAGCTAAAGGAGCGTAGGAGATAGTGTTGGTTGTGGAGCCTGAGTATCTTCCTAATTCAGAGGTCCTTGCTTTCAGCCATGTTTATACCCCATGAAGTATTTACACCCCAGAAGTATGTACACTCTTCCACGCGGGGGAGTGCAGAGGGGGGGTACCCC
>JZKD02S2001012.1:47015-72856 GCA_000966675.3 Picea glauca | reverse complement strand
TATTCTGAGAGAGGAGACTGTGAGAGAAAGAAGAGGAAGTTACAGCGGGTTTTGCTGTAAGTTGTATCCCTTCATTTGCTGGATAATAATAAAGGAAGGACCTGGCAATTTCTCTAGTGGATGTAGCCCACACTGGATGAACCACGTAAATCTATGTCTCTCTTGTATTGTGTGTCTTCTATGTTTTTTTGTTTCTGCATTTGTTTTATTTTATTGCTCCGCGGTCCTATTTTTCTAACAGATAGCCCCAAACCCTATCACACAGGAGCCCAGGGGAACTAAGAGACTGGTTGTACATGTCCCAGGAACGCACAAGAAATCAAAGGTGCAATGCACATCACCATATTATACGATCATGGAGGACGATGGATAAATGATCACCATAATGGTCCAGGATTGTCTAATAGAAGACTTCGACCACACAACACATCACAGGGATAATTTGCAAAAACAGATGGCAGAAATAGGACAACTCCTCAGGACACTCAGAGAGGCCCAGAGAGAAAATAACAGAAGAGGAATAGAGTTGTCAACAACACAAATCTACGAAAGAGTGGAGGACGAAGAAAGAGACCCAACCCTTCCACTGCCACACACAAACGCAATGGTCCACATAAAACCAAGCATGATACAAATGAATGAAATAGTGGGACAGACACAACTAAAGGATTTGGACCGCATCCAATTGGTCCTGACATGGATTCCATCAAGGGAACTGCACAAATTGCAGGTTAGAATTGACCATGAAATACAGTCTCGGGCTGATAAAAACTTAGTCGATCTACAGAAAGAAACAAAGCAGTGGGAAGTGCTAGAAAAAGAGTATGAGCAGGCCAAATCTGAAACCCAGAAGGAGACAGAACATGGGAACAAATTGGAATAGAGACTGGAAGAAATTTTTGGGAAACTTCCAAACATTGCGCAAGGAAACGAACTCCCAGCCATAGAAAAGATCGACTAGATTGCGCAAGCAATTGCTCGATACCAGAAGGAGATCGAGGATCTTTGAGAACAACTAACACCAACAACTCCATCGGCAGTAAAGGATCAAAGGAGGTAAGAAGAAACAATGCAAATATAGGAGATGGAGAAGCAAGTTAGCATGGCAGCTGACTTGCTCGACAAAGTAGCGCAACTTTGGAAAAGACTAGAGGAGGATCCACATGTTCAACGTTGGGACAAGAAAGAGGAAAGGATCAATGCAGCGATACAATAACTCAAATAGAGGCAAAATACTATACCAATCCCATAATGTGTCAAGGGGACGCACAAGTTGAAGAAGATGCAGGTAGAACTTATCACCGTGTAGACACAGAAACAGGAATGTCAGGCTCAAATAGAACCACTACAGGAACAGGTAGTTGAAGTACTCGCACAGGAAGAAGCAGATAGAACACATATGGCACAGGCACAGGTAGAATGCATAGGACTACTGAGCGACAAAGTGGCAATTCAAGTAATGGATACCATTAAGGAGAAGAATGCGCAGACGTTGAGAAAAGAAGCAAAGCCGAGGGGAAAATTCCAGATGATCACCAAAGAGATCAAGGAAGACTAGAAAGATTAGGGGACTCGGGATGAGTCACATGTCAGTGTTGGGGGCCTATTTGCAGTAGGACGAAGTGGGAAAGAAAGTGTACACAAATAAGAATGACAACTGGAAGATCAATCGTGGGAAAGAAAGCATGCAGGAGGAAAGAGACAACTGACAAGAAGCACAGCACGTGCGCATGCAAGAAGGAGATGGCAGTTTGAAGGAAGCAACGAACGGATGCAGAGAAGGAAGACCTAATGACAGTAGGGTTATGGTTTTTGTAAGGTTTTTGTGTAGACGGCTAAAGAGCTCGATAGATATAAATATAGATATGAAGGTATCATAAAAGAGTTTGGAGAGATTCGCTAAGGTTGAGCTTTAGTATTGTTATAGAGTTGAGATCGTTTTTATGTAATGATTTTGATGAGATGTGATATTTCTATAAATCAAGTGAGCTAAGCAGAAGAGAAAAGGTATATCTCAAGGAGTAGATCGCAGGCTGAGGAGCCTGGTGCGATCTAGTTCGCCTCACAGAGATATTACCCATCTAAGGAGAGTTGTAAGTGCGAGGCACGAGAATTGCAGAACCCCCATAATAAGAGAGCCAAGAGACAAATATTTGTGGATGTATCCCAGGAGGGGGTGAACCATGGTGATACCTGTGTAATGTGATGAATGCATGCATATCTTTTCCATATGTTTAGTAGTTAAATGTTGTATGCAGTGAATGAAGGAGTTATTATATTGCTTGGTTAATTGTTGCAGGAATATAACAGAAAGATACCACGAAGGTTAGAATATAAAAGAGGGCAACAATAGTTCATAATACAAGTCATAATCAATGGTTCATAATACAAATCCCCTATCTCACGCTCAATCCTAGGCTGTGAACACCTAAGCCTTACAACCACCCATTTAAAGCTATCTCAGGTGAGACTGTGCAGTGCACTCTAGGTACTGTGTTGCCTTCTGTTTTACCAGAAGGGCCGATAGTTTTAGGCTTTGTTGGTACCCTTAAAGATATGAACCCTGGGTCTACGATGCAGGTAGTAGAGAGAATTCGTCCATTAGAACCAACAAAGAACTACTTTAGTTAGCATAAATCTCGTTTTTATGTGTATTCTGCACCATAATGTTCCTCGGTTGGGTTGGGGAACGTTGCATTATGGTATCAGAGCTGTAAAAAGGGAGAGTTTTGTGTGGCGTGGCCCATCCTAGGTGGCTGGGAACGTTACAAAGTGGTATCAGAGCCCAATTTTCAACGCTGACCCTGGATGAGCGAGTTAGCATAATGTTGAAGGGGAAATTCGTAGAGAATTAATTATGGAGTATTTCTACAACTTGTTTTATTAAATTACTGCAAAAAAATTGAGAGAAATTTCATGGGTAATGTGAAGAATTGTGCCTCTTTGAAAATTTCGAACATAAGAAAAATAAAAAAAAAGTTTGGGTATTTTTCTGTATGATGACATTGGCATGGCATGGAGGCGACGTGTTAGCTGATGTGGTAGAAGAAAGATGTGTACTTCCACTGTGGAAGGTACATTTTGGATGGGATGATAGTTGGCAGGTGATGTGGAGCCATGTGGCAGGCCAACTGTTAGTCCCACAAAACCATGGTAAGAAGTGGAAAATTGACTAAGTCCTAAGGATCGGTCAGGAAGACGGGTGGATGAAGTTCGAAGATTAAAATAAATATGGGATCACCTGAACCCACGGTGAAATTTTGAAATTTGACTAAGTACCAAGACTTCGAGTGTGAAGAGCATGGTGGGTTCGTGGAAATTGGAAGTTTACAATATTATGAGTCCGTGAAGGAAAAATAAGCTAAGTGTTGGTGGCGGGTTCATGGAAGGTATGAATATAATCTATGAGTCCACCACCCATGAGCCAGTGAATACAATAAGGAATCTAAGTATAAGTGCAAAGTGAGTGCGGTGAAATTAGGGGGTGCAGATTGGAGAACGTGAAATCCCAAAATGGAGAAGAGATGTGACTTAGATCCACTGTGAATCCATTAAGATAGATCAACAATGGAGATCTAATCAAGAAATGATTCGATGGTTGTTGAGCATTGCTACTATGTTGCATGTGCTAATGAATATTCCTTCATTGTTTTTCCACAATAACTTTCAGCTCGGAGTTTGGATTGGAGCAAATGAATAGTCGTTGGAAATTTGTTTTGAAAATGAATGCATTTAAGGAATCCTACTTGGGGGTAGTTCATTAATATTCTTCATAATTTAAAATGAAGAATGAACTATAATCTAATTGATAAATATTTGGCAATATGTTTAATTCTAACAACAACTATTGCATGCACATTCTTGCAGAATTAGAGATATAGAAAATGAGACTTTAGTTTCTATGTGAGAACTAAATACATGGAGGATGCTCAAGGGTTTTACAGCCATGAAGAAGAAATTGGAGGTATGCATATCAGTATGGGTAATGCTGAGACCAGGTCTAATGGGAGAAGAGACAAGAAGGGGACTGTAACTATGAGAATCTTGCAAAAATAAGTGTAGAGATATATGGCCGATAATGAGAGGATCATGAAGGCCCAAGAAGAGATACTTCAAAGCCTAAATTTTCTATAGAATAAAGTTAACAAGAACTATGGAACCAAGCAAGAAACTAGTGCTAGACAAGTATCAACATAAATATCCCATGGGAAAAGAGATGATCATGGGAATGATAGGGAGTCGAGAAGAATGAATAGACGACATCATTCTCCAAGGAATTGCACCAAAATAACTCATGCAAGTTCAAGTCCAAGGAACAACCCAACTGTGTCTCATGTTCAAAGGCAAAGGAGAAGACCTGAGGCAGACATCTTTCATGGTGAACTTAGGAATATTAAGCCACCAAATTTCAATGGTGAGCACAAGAAAGGAGAATATGTTGAGACCTAGTTGTTGGAAATGAAGAAGTATTTCCAGCTACATGAATACCCATTCCAGGTAGAATCTAGAATTTCCACCTACCACTTGCAAGGTAAGGCAACCATGTGGTGGGATCAACTTAAGAAAACCAAGAACATTGATGAGAAAAGAATCCCATGGACGCAATTCAAGGTATATTTCCAAGAGAAATATGTGTCCGAGCATTACTTTGAAAGAAAGATGAAAGAGTTCTTTGAACTCAAGTTGGGAACCATGACAATGGAGGAATATGAGAAGTGGTTTTTTGAATTGTTGAAGTATGTTGACTTCATCAAGGATGAGAAAGTCAAAATTCAAATGTTTCTAAGTGGTTTACCCTCTTTCTACAATGACAAAATTCAATATGATAACCCAAAAACCTTAGAGGAAACCATATGAAGAGCAAGGCATATGTATGAGCAGAGCAAAGGAAGACCGATTTTCCAAAAATCTTGGAATGATAAGAAGGGTAAAAAGGATCAAAGGCATGAGGTTTTTAATCCACCCTTTTTAAGGAATAATTCCCAAGAAAATAAAAAATTTCAAGTCCCAAAGTGAACACAAGATTGCATATTCATTTGGAAAAATACCAAGGTATACGTCGATGCAATGTTGGGGATGTGAGGGAAATCATCTATATAGGGATTTCCCTCAAAAAGGAGAAAGACTGAGAATTGTCCACAACATTTAAGAGGATGAAACAATGTAATACATGGACAGAATCATGCCAAGGATTTATGCAGTCTTGGATAACAAACAAAATAAATATCAATATCCTGTGATTGAAGTGGAAGGTAAGATCAATAATGAGCCCATATCAATTTTAATTGATTTTGGAGCTAGCCATAGTTACATAAATGCTAACATTGTTGAAATATTTCACTTGCAAAGAAGTAAGCATAATAAATCTTAGTTAGTTCAGTTAGCCATGGGGGCTAAGAGGAAAATCAATGAGTTGGTTAAAGATTGTCCGATAGACATGAATGGACTCAATACAAAGGTGGATGTAAACATCATACCATTGGGTTCACACGATTGTCTAATTGGCATGGATTGATTGGAAAAACATCATGTTGTCCTAGACTATTGCAACAAGTAAATCACATGTCTTGATGAGGAAGGGCAGCAAGGAAAGATTCGAGGAATTCCAAGAGTTGTATATGTTAGAGAGATTTCATCTATGCAATTGAAGAAGAGCTTCAATAAAGGATGTCAGATGTTTGCAACCCATATGGAGGAGGCAACCAAAGACAAAATGGAAATCATTGAAGACCACCCAGTTTTGAGGTATTTTGAAGATGTTTTTAGAGAAATTCTGAGACTACCACCAAAAAGAGACATTGATTTCTCTATTAATTTTGTGCTAGGAGCTGCCCCATTTTCTAAGACACCTTACAGAATGGGCACACCAAAACTAAAATATTTGCAAATACAGATTGAAGAACTTTTGAAGAAGGGGTATATACGCCCAAGTATGTCACCTTGGGGAGCCCTGGTTCTTTCTGTGAAGAAGAAGGAAGGAACCTTAAGGTTGTGTATTGATTTCAAGAAATTTAATAAGCTTATCATAAATAATAAGTATCATTTGCCAAGAATTGATGATTTGTTTGACCAACTAAAATGATCCATATTATTTTGATAATGAAATGAAGGTAGATATACAACAATGAAATATACATAGATATTGCGAGATACACGGAAATATTGCAATAAACGCAGAGATACAATAATGCACAATTTTTATTAATGAGGGAATGTACATAAACTATAAAATTACAGAGTGAATGACTCGCTAGAATGGTGGAATATTATCTATGATAAGAGATGTGATGAATACGTTCATTCACAAGAAGATGATGATGTTTACAATGAGGCTCTAGAGGCATTTTTATCATAAAGAAAATCCAAAACCCTAACCCTGGAAGATGAAATTCCAAAAGGTTTGTGAGCCCTGATGGGGGTAGTAACGTTTGCATACGATCTTCGTTTGGGGCACATGATAGCTAGTTTGACAGGTCTATCTGAGAACTACACATTTTTCCATCACAATCTGGCTAAATCCTATGTGTGACTGTGGCGGTCCCAAAAAATGTTGTTTAGGGCCTCAAAACGACCCCAAAATTTTAAGACTCAAAAAAATGTAGAAAAATTGCCAAGGTGGAAACCCCTGTTTTGAGTCAGTGGAATAGGTGGGTGGCCACCAATTTATTCCTAGATAAATTCTCTCCCCTTAGGAAGTAATGGTATCAATTGCGTGAATTTCTTGGGGAATATTTTGCTGAATCTGAACCTTGGTGAGCTGCTTGTCCTATTGAAGAAGTTATCCTGCTTAGATTGTTGAAGTTTGTTGTGAACTTGTTGTTGGAGGGGTTGGATCTGTTTAACCAATCTAGTTGCATGATCTGTCAGAGTGTGGGAGGACTTTGTCAGTGAAGATGTATTAGGAATATCTTGGTGCTCTTCTGTAATCTTTTTGATCTGATTCTACTGGATAGAAGGGTCCTAGGCTGAGGCTGCAATGGTTGTAATGTCCTTCTATTCTAACCAGGTTGTGAAGAGGTTAAAATTTGTGGTAAGATAGATTACTTTGTGACACTTTTTTTTTGGTACAGTAGTCGGAAATACCTATGGTATCCTATAGGACTAACCCCCAAGAGTAACAATGATACTAGAAGTGGATTGGTATCCTTTGGTTCTTTTGGTTGGATTATTGCGGTCACGATAGTAGGAGTGGGTTCTATATCAATTATCTGTCTTCATTTGTTATTGTCTTAATCGGAGTCCAAGTCAGGGCTTGGATATGTTTATTTTAGATCTACTACCAATGACTGTTTCGAGTGACATTCATAGGTGGTGTGCCAAGGGATTTTTTCAAAGTCACACCACTTCCCAGTGTCCTTCTTCATCTTCTTGTTTCCCTTCTTTTCATGTGGATTGGACTGGTTGTCTTGAGGTTGATTGTTTTGTGAGTTAGGTATACCTTTACCATACTTTGGTTGTTGCAGACTGGCATATCCAAATTCTCATTTGTTCTACTACTTAAATTTCTGCTCGATTTTGAAAGCATGTCTATAAGAGGCTCCCAGTGATGAGATGTATTGAAACTCCATTTCAGTTTGGATGTACTTGTGTAGAGCCCTGTGGTATTTTAGAACCAGATGTCGCTCAGAGTCTTTGATACCCAGCTTGGTGCGCAAAGTATGGAATGGATTTGTGAACTTTGACACTTTTTGGTCCTACTTTTGATGCAGTGTGGTCCATCTCATGTACTAGTCATCATAGTTTCCCGCGGGGTAATATTACTCCTTGATCGCATCCATTAAAAAACCCCAAGTGGGCTCAGTCCCAAATATTCCAAAGTCCTTTGTGGAATTTTTCTCCCAATAAGTTCCCACCAATGTTTGACATGGGGGAGAACCTTAAGGAGTGCAAAGTTGGTATTTTCTCTGTCAAAAAAATTGTAAATAAAGAAATAACCTTTTAGCAAATTTAGCCATTTTTCCAATGCATTTGCATCGATCTGACCTTCAAATACAAGAATATCAAAATTAACTTGTACCTTGAATGGGTTAGTGTCTCCAAAGTGACTACTTGATTAAAACACACTTGTTATTGTGCACAATCTTTGAAGGATTTGGGAAAAAATCTCCAACATCTCGTTCCTCTGTTGTGCGAGGGCTTCCGGGGGAAAGAAATTGATGGGATCTTATGCTCCCTCTTTCCTATTTTCTTCCACCATGAGAGGTTTATTGGGATGGAAAGAGAGGTTATCCTCAAGGGAAACTAGCTCGATACCCAACTCTCTATATCCTAACCTTGTCGAGGACATGCACAAGAAACGAAGAGTAGCCTACTCTAATACCACTGATCTGTATTATTTTGAGAACAAAATGAAGGAATAGATATAACAATGAAATATACAAAGATATTGCGAGATACATAGAAATATTTCAATAAACATAGAGATATAGTAATGCACAATTTTTATTAATGAGGGAATGTGCAAAAACTGTAAAATTACAGAGTGAATGACTCACTAGAATGGTGGCAGCTTATCTTTGAGAAGATATGTGATGGCTACACTCATTTGCAGGAAGATGGTGATGTTTACAATGAGGCTCTAGAGGCCTTTTTATCATATAGAAAATCCAAAACCCTAACCACAGAAGATGAAACGTCAAAAGGTTTGCAGACCCCAATGGGGGTAGTAACTTTTGCAAATGATCTTCGTTTGGGGAACACGATAGCTAGTTTGAAAGGTCTATCCGAGGACTACACATTTTTTCATTACATTATGGATAAATCCTACATCATGACTATGGTGGGCCCATAAAACATTGTTTAGGGCCTGAAAATGACCCCAAAAGTTTAGGACTAAAAAATATGTAGAAAAACTACCAAGGTGGAAACCCCTGTTTTGAGTTAGTGGAATAGGTGGATGGCCACCAATTTCTTCCTGGATAGTGAAAGGTGCAAGAATATTTTCGAATATTGAATTGATATCAGGCTATCATCAAGTAAGGATAAAAGAAGAAGATATCATCAAGATAACATTCAAAACAAGATATGGGCATTGCAAATTCACAGTAGTGCCATTTGGGATATCAAATACCCCAACTGTTTTTATGTGTCTGATGAATGGAGTGTTTATGGAGTAACTGAACATGTTTTTGATTATGTTCTTAGATGATATCCTCGTCTATACTAAATCATAAGAGGAACATGAGCATTATTTAAGAATGGTGTTGCAAGTTTTAAGAGACCATAAAGTGTATGCTAAGCTAAGAAAGTGCATCTTTTACCAAAAGAAGATTCACTACTTGGGGCATATAATTTAGTAGTAGGGATAGAAGTTGATATTGTAATGTGCCCAAGACAATATGCCAGGAACATCATGGTTTGGATGAATCTTAAACATTTTCTGGTTGTGGCATTTCGTCAAACACTTTGTTGATTTACTTGTTTGTATGTGTTTACTTGCAGGTTGAACTCGTGATTTTGGCCTTAGGGTTTATGTTCAATAATCACACATATATCTGAAGATACAATCAATGAAAGTACAAGATACACCAAATATGGAACCAATAGCAAGATCTGACCTTTATTAATATAATGAGCAAGAACCTGATACAAGAGTGAGGCTGATATGGAATGCTCAATAGATGGCTCCAATAAACACAATAGAAGCTGCTACAAAATGCTCCAATAGAAGACTACAAGCCTCTAAAGGATAAATACTCAATGAATACCAATGCAAGAATAGATCTGAGCCGCATGAAGTGCCAAACCCCTAAGCTAGAAGATGCCATGCCCTGTTGGAACACTGAATAACCTCAACAATTCGGCCCTACTATCAAAGATGTCCAAAACCTCTGCTAAATAAGCCAAACAGTAGATCGAGTAAAAGAAAGAACAACCCAAGTTCTCAAATCTCCAAGACCCCTCTCAAATTCATGGATCTAGCCTCCCTCCAAGGAATGGTGCGCCCGCCTAAATGCTTGAAACCCTAGATAATTCAGCCTCCCTCCTAGAGGCCTCCAAATGATCCACAAACTGCTAGAATGATAGATCGGCACACATCAAGGAAAACCCAAGTGATGAAATCATCAAAAAACCTACTAGACCCTTGGATCTAGCCACCCTCCAAAGGATGATGTGCCCTCCTCTTGGGAAAATCGTCCCATTCTCAATACAAATCAATCCTCCATCAAAATATCTCCAAAAGCAACCTAGAATGGAACTATGGCACCTGCAAGGAAAAACCAATACTTGGAATTCCCGGAATCTCTTCTCCTCAACAAAAATGAATGATTCTAGCTCCACAAGTGCACTTCCATTGCTGGAACCTTCCACGGGTGCGCCCTCTCTCTTCCTGTGCTTGTGGCTGGTGTAGAACCCTCCTGCATTGATGTAGATCCGAACTAGAATGGTGTGGAGGAGTATTTCATCCCCGAGACCAATATTGGGACAAGCTAGGTGGAATCTTTCACCATCGAATCATCCTCTAGGGTTTGTTAAGTCAAAAGCCTCAAAACCCCCAACGTATGGGCTCCCTAGCTAGAAGAAAGATATCAAAATGATAATCATACATGAATGAATGAGAGAATAGAGGCCCATGCCTCTTCTTTATACTTCCTTCTCACCTTGTCCCTCCAAAGTGAATTTTACTTTATTAATTATTAATTAATTAATTAAATCACTTTAATTAATTAATTAACCTTTTTACCTCTAAAAAGCGCCTTATTTCTCCTTATGGCCTCCCTTTCCACTGAAATTCACTTCTCACCATCCTATATTGTAGTGTTTCTCCTCCTGATTCCAATGATCTATTAGACTGAGAGGTTCCTCCAAGTATTGTGCCCAAAATGACCTCTTCAGTGAATTTAATTAACTTATAGCTCAAAATACTCAAAATCATGGAAATCGTCGGAATGCAATGAAACCAAAGAAAATATGTGCAGAATGGATCATAATGATTAAATAGGATGAGCGATGCAAGACAGACCCCAAAATATCCCTCAATAGCTCTTGTACTCGCTATAATCTCCAACTGGCTACCCTGGTCATCATAACACAGTGTAATACCCTAATGTCCCAAAGTGGGGACATTACAGTCCTCCCTTCTAGAATACTAATTTTCCTCAAGCAATAATTGAACCCATCCAAATATAATACCAGGGTCCCATGTCCATCTATGGCATACACAGTAGGTCCTATCCAGAGATGAACTATCGTACACTCCACCCCCTGGGTCTCATATCAAGAAATGAATTGTAATACCCTATGAAGCATAGTCCTGGAATATATCAACTCCGTGAATCTCCTGCACATGACACATGGCCTCATCCAGGAATGATTCCATCCTCCAAGTCCCTACCAATATCAACACGGTCTCCATCAACTGCACATGTTGATGCCAGAATGAGGTACTTTAAGACCTTTATGAGACACCCTCAAGTGATTTTCTCTCTTCAACACTAAAGCCCAATTGAAAGTCAAAACAACTTTCCCCTGCAAAGGTCCACTTTCCCCTATCAGTCAGTGAAATTCTCAACCCTGCAATCCCTGGGTCCCATGATAATCTCTGTCGAAGATCACCATGTTGGTGTTGCACTACTTTGACCATGCCTGGCTACTCCCTGTCTGTATATTGGATCCTCCACTCCTGGATCATCCTCAAGCTAAAATACCTATGACACTTGGACCTGCTATCCAGAAACTGTACCTGTAAAAATATCTCTGTGGAAGTAGTATCTTCCCAACCATATCCATGTCTAATCATGAGGATCAAGAGTGAAAATATGCCTTGCTCCATAGTACAAGTCCCTGTCGGCCCACTCCAAACCAACCCATGGTGGAGTGTGTGGCTCTGTGTCACAATCTGGGTCATCATGTAGTGAAACATCTTGCTAACCCAATGAACTCATGGATCCCATGGAAAACTTGGAATTTTATCACTTCCAATCTCCTCTAACTGCTCCTATGTGAGACTGATCACTCTCAGAAGCCCTCTATGCTCATCTGCTATCACTTGGCCTATGATGCTCACCATCATGCACCAAGTCTCAACTGGCATCCTATGATGATCCACCTCTATCCTGCTGGATACTGTAAAAGTACTCATGTCAGGTGGTCTCGGCATACTCACTCTCCATGATCTATGCCATTGTCTATCTCTCCTCATGTTGTTGTCAATGATAAATGTGTCGGTAAAGGATAACATAAACATTTGTAGCTGACTATAGGACTGGAAGATATCACAGGCTTTGGTCAATCCCAAGGATCCGACCAGAAGCTCGTCCATCAGTATCCATGATAAATACTCGCCTGTAGTCGTCACTGAATCCCAACCATCCAGTACAACCAAAAGTAACTCCTCCAACTGCTGGTCAACCAACCTCCATCCCTCATATTCCATGCAACTGTTGATACGGTGAAGGTTCTCTCTCATAACTATGTGCTGTTGAAAAGGAGTGAAATCTACATACTCCCCTAAGTGTGTCTCCTCCCTGCAATCCAATACATCTGTCTGAATCTTACTGCATATCTCGACATGTCTCTATGAAAGATCATTCATCACTATATGCTCCTACATACTCATGTCATCTCATGTATACTCCTGCTACATCATAGTCATGCTGAGGTGTCACCTCATGTCTCTCACTGCTAGTGCCATCACTAGAATTCCCAACAACAATATCTGCAAAATATAAAGTGATGAACTTCCCACCGTCTACTGTGCCACTAAGTCCTCCTATATGTGAATTCATATCATCATCAACTGCTAGCTCCCTATGAATCATATTGTATCTGGTGTGAGCAGTTGTATTCTCCTATGCACTCACCCTGCTATTATCATCTGCGCATGGATCCCATACAGATGTGTCCAAACACATGCTATGGTCAGCCTGAACAATAAAGGGTATGTCCTCCTCACTGCAGGATGGTCCTGGAAGTAATTTTCCCATCAAGATGTAAGTCTCCATATCCTACTCAACTAATGGAGTCCATAAAATAAGTGACTCAATCTCCTCATGTTGATATGTGAGTGTAAGATCAACTATCTGCACGTCATATATCTCATCCTGGATCTGTGGATCCATGTGTCTCTGGTGTGTATCTCTCACGTACGTCTCCTCCATCATATCTGACATGCCACTACTATCCTCATCTGTCATGGCTATCATAGGTGCCTGGAAAGATGACAGATGTGTCATGTTCATCCCAGGGAGCTCATCATCTCTAGGTGTTGACACGTGTGGATATCTACTAGTGTCATCCCTCGACTCAAGTGTAAGGTCATCAACACATGGTGATATGGTTGTTGAAGTACACGTGCTATCATCTTGTCCATCCCACTGTTCCTCCAAGGCACAAGGATCACTATCCTCTAGAAGCGTGCCAGAATCACTACCCTCTGTGCAAGAGTTACTAACATCATCTGACTTCTCCAAATAAGCATCTATCTCTCACTTTGTATCCTCACACACCTCATCATCACAGTCATAGTTCACCTCAATAATGTGATTCTTACCTTTACCCCTACATCTATGGTTTGGTTCCCAAGGCACTTTGCAACTGTAGCAACGTTGTCTGCCCCTAACGGGTGTGGGGTTACTCTGTTCTTCCCTCCATCTAGCTAATGCAACTTTGTTTTACTATGTTATTTTGACCCAATATGTAACCTCCTCTTGGCTCAACCAAGGATTGTTTATGGCTACCCACCATTGGAAATTTATATCAGCCCTAAGTCTCTCACTACGGGCATAGTATTCTTGTTCACAATGTATAACCTCTTTAGAAAAATTTCTAGACTTCATCTTGCCGTATGGAAAATCCCTCAGGCTCAAAAGAATTTAAGCTATGATACCACTATAATGTTCCCAAGCCAATATGTCGGGAACATCACGGTTTGGAAGAATTTTAAACCTTTTCTGGTTGTGGCATTTCATCAAACACTTTGTTGATTTACTTGTTTGTATGTATTTACTTGCAGGTTGACCTCCTGATTTTGGCCTTAGGGTTTATGTTCAATAATCACACATAGATCTGAAGATATAATCAATGAAATTACAAGATACACCAAATATGGAACCAATAGAAAGATCTGACCTTTATTAATATAATGAGAAAGAACCTGATACAAGAGTAAGGTTGATCTGGAATGATCAACAGATGGCTCCAATAAACACAATAGAAGAGACTACAAAATGCTCCAATAGAAGACTACAGGCTTCCAAATGTTGAATAATCAATGAATACCAATTCAAGAATAGATATGAGTTGTATGAAGTGCCAAACCCCCAAGTTGGAAGATGCCATGCCCTACTAGAACACTGAATAGCCTCAACAATTCGGCCCTATTGTCAAAGATGTCCAAACCATTCGGTAAATATGCCAAACAGTAGATCGGGTAAATGCAAGAACAACCCAGGTGCTCAAATATCCAAGATCCCTCTCAAAGTCATGGATCTATCCTCCCTCCAAGGAATGGTGCACCCGCCTGGATGCTTGAAACCCTAGATAATTTGACCTCCCTTATAGAGGCCTCCAAATGCTCCACAAACTACTAGAATGATAGATCGGTACACATCAAGGAAAACCCAAGTGCTCAAATCATCAAAGGACCTACTAGACCCTTGGATCTAGCCACCCTCCAAAGAATGATGTGCCCTCCTCTTGGGAAAATCGTCCCACTCTCAATACAAATAAATCCTCCATCAAAATATCTCCAGAAGAAGCCAAGAATGGTGCTATGGAACCTGTAAGGAAAACCCCAATACTTGGAATTCTCGGAATCTCTTCTCCTCAACAAAAACGAATGATCCTAGATCCACAAGTACACCCCCATTGCTAGAACCTTCCATTGGTGTGCCCTCTCTCTTTCTATGCATGTGGTTGGTGTAAAACCCTCCTGCATTGATGTAGATCTGAACTAGAATAGTGTGGGGGAGTATTGCATCCCCAACACCAAGCTTGGGACAAGCTAGGTGGAATCTTTCACCACTGAATCATCCTCTAGGGTTTGTTAAGTTAAAACCCTCAAAACCCCTAACATATGGGCTCTCTAGCTAGAAGCTAGATATCAAAATGATAATCATACATGAATGAATAAGAGAATAGAGGCCCTTGCCTCTTCTTTATACTTCCTACTCACCTTGTCCCTCCAAAGTGACTTTTACTTACTTAATTAATTAATTAAATCACTTTAATTAATTCCAAAGTTCCATACAATAGATCTGAGTCCTATGAAGTGCCAAACCCCCAAGATGGAAGATGCCACTCCCTGCTGGAACACTGACTAACCTCAACAATTCAGCCCTGTTGTCAAAGATGTCCAAACACTCTGATAAATATGCCAAATAGTAGATCGGGTAAATGCAAGAAAAACCCAGGTGCTCAAATCTCCAAGACCCCTCTCAAAGTCATGGATATAGCCTCCCTCCAAGGAATGGTGTGCCTGCATGGATGCCTGAAACCCTAGATAATTCGGCCTCCCTCCTAGAGGCCTCCAAATGCTCCACAAACTGCTAGAATGATAGATTGGTACACATGAAGGAAAACCCAAGTGCTCAAATCATCAAAGGACCTGCTAGAGCCTTGGATCTAGCCACCCTCCAAAGAATGATGTGCCCTCCTCTTGGAAAAATTGTCCCACTCTCAATACAAATCAATCCTCCATCAAAATATGTCCAGAAGCAACCTAGAATGGCGCTATGGAACCTGCAAGGAAAACCCAATACTTTGAATTCCCAAAATATCTTCTCCTCAACAAAAACGAACGATCCTAGCTGCACAAGTGCACCCCCGTTGATGGAACCTTCCACTAGTGTGCCCTCTCTCTTCCTGTTCCTATGGCTGGTGTAGAACCCTCCTGCATTGATGTAGATCTAAACTAGAATGGTGTGGATGAGTATTGCATCCTCGAGACCAAGATTAGGACAAGTTAGGTGGAATCTTTCACCACCGAATCATCCTCTAGGGTTTGTTAAGTCAAAACCCTCAAAACCCCCAAGGTATGGGATCTCTTGCTAGAAGTTAGATATCAAAATGATAATCATACATGAATGAATGAGAGAATAGAGGCCCTTTCCTCTTCTTTATACTTTATGCTCACCATGTCCCTCCAAAGTGACTTTTACTTTATTAATTAACCTTTTTACATATGAAAAGTGCATTATCTCTCCTTGTGGCTTCCCTAGCCACTGAAAGTCACTTATCACCATCCTATCCTATAGTGTTTCTCCTCGCGATTCCAATGAGCTATTACACTGAGAGGTTCCTTCAAGTATTGTGCCCAAAATGACCTCTTCAGTGAATTTAATTAACTTATAGCTCAAAATACTCAAAATCCTGGAAATCGTCGAAATGCAATGGAACCAAAGCCAATATGTGTGGAATGGATCATAATTATTAAATAGGATGAGCGATGCAAGACAGACCCCAAAATATCCCTCAATAACTCTTGTACTCGCTATAATCTCCAGCTGGCTACCCTGGTCATCATAACACTGTGTAATACCCCGATGTCCCAAAGTGGGGACATTACAGATCTTGAGAAGATAGAGGCCATTAGAGGATGGCCAATGCCTAGGAATGTGATAGAAGTAAGATCATTCATGGGTCTTTCCGATTATTACTAAAGGTTCATAAAAGGTTTTTCGAAGATTGCAAGCACAACCACTTCTTTGCAAAAGAAGGGAATGAAATTTGAATGGACTTTCAAGTGTAAAGAGAGATTTCAGCAGCTAAAAGACATCTTGAAAAGTGCACCAATATTGAATATTGCAGACCTGGATGAAGATCTGGTTGTGTGCACCAATGCATGCAAATAAGGGCTTGGTGGAGTTCTCAATCAAAGGGACCATGTGGTATGCTATGAGTCTAGGAAATTAAAAGAGTATGAGAGGAATTATGCTACATACTACTTGGAGTTAGCAGTGATTGTACATGCATTAAAAATGTGGAGCCATTACCTTATGGGTAAGAAATTCGAGTTAAGAATAGAGCATTGTGTTATGAAACATTTGTTTGGACAACCAACACTAAATGCTAGACAAACTAGATGGTTGGAATTTATGAGTGAATATGACTTCGAAATTAAGAATATAAAAGGAAAATAAAATCAAGTAGTTGATGCACTCAGTAGGAGAGCTCAATAAGTGCATGTGGAATCCATCGACATGTACATGCTAGATTTGAAAGATCAAATTATTGCATCAGCAAATTCAGATCAACAATATGTGGAAATAAAAGAAACATTACAGCAATGTAATTTTCACCAGAAATTTATTTTTTATGAGATGAAAGAAGATGGAATTCTCATGTACAAGGGAAAAGATATGTGTCTAATTCCAATGAGCTAAAAAATGTAGTTCTGAAGGAAATGCACAATGTGCCATTTCTCGTGCACCCGGGATATTAGAAGAAAATTGCAGTTGTGAGAAGCCAATACTTTTGTCTGGGAATGAAGAAAGAAGTGGCTAATTACATATATAAATTTATAGAATGCCAAAAAGTGAAGACAAAGCATAGACATCTAGTAGGTCTTCTACAACCACTGCCCATTCCAGAATGGAAGTGGTGTTAGGTAGCTAGAGAGGTAGTGGGGGGGCTAGAGGGCCCATAGTGATAATAGTGGAGGCCATTCAATGTAAGGTGGACTAGGTCCACTATTTTATTAAATAAGGCCCACTATGGTAGTTAGATATAATAAATGGGTAGTTAGATATAATAAATGTAAGAGGACTTCTTAGAAGGTTCAGCTTCTAGAAGATTTCTCCTATGGAATGTTCTTAGGTGATGGTAGAACTATATAAAGGGGTTCAAGAAATGTAATGGGACATGAAAAGAAGTATTGTATTGTGAGTTGTAGCTCGATAGGAGGACGCCCCCTCAAAGAGGCAAGTGAACAAGGGATGATCCCTTCCATAATAGGATCCATTGTATGGTGTTGTCCTACCTCAAGGGTTTTGATATAATAAAGTGGACATTTTTTATATTGTTCCATATATCTTGTGTGGTGATTGTATTCATATATATTTGGTACTATTGTGGTATTTTGTATTCATGTATTTGGTACTTAACAATTGAACCTTCTAATAAGTACTCGTACATTTATTATATCTAACTACCCATTTATTATATATAACTACCATAGTGGGCCTTATTTAATAATATAGTGGACCTAGTCCACCTTACATTGAATGGCCTCCACTATTATCACTATGGGACCTCTTTCCCCCCCTCCTCCCACTACCTCTCTAGATACCTAACATTTGGGAAGTTGTCATGGTCGATTTTATTACTAAGATGCCAAGAACAGTGAAACAACATGATTTCATCATGGTGGTGGTGGATAAATTGACTAAAGCATCACATTTTATTCTTGTAAAGACTACACACGAGGCATCAAATATTACAGATATATACATGAAATAAGTTGTTAGGCTATATGGAGTACCTAAAGAAATAGTTTCAGATAGAGATCCAAAGTTCACATCCAATTTTTGGAAGGGTTTTTGTTCAAGGGCTTTGGAAAAAAATTGAATCTCAGTACAATGTATCATCCAAAGTCAGATGGGAAAATAGAAAGGACTATCAGGATAATTGAGGACATGCTTAGAATGTATGTAATAGATCAACCATCAAAGTGGGAATATTATATTCATTTAGTTGAATTTTCCTATAATAATGGGTATCAGGCCTCATTGAAAATGAGTCCATTTGAAGCATTGTATGGAAGAAAATGTAACACTCCAGTGAGTTGGGATAATCCAACAGATAGAGAAGTTTTGGGGCTAGATTTGTTGAAGGAAATGGAAGAGCAGATGACAAGGATAAAGAAGAATTTAAAGGGTTCCTAGGATAGGCAGAAAAGTTATGCAGACAAGAATAGAGTTTTCAGATATTTTAAAGTAGGCGAACATGTGTTTTTTAAAGTGAAGGAAAAGAGAAGTTCACTAATATTATGAAGTTTCCTGAAGTTGGTAGTGAGATATTTTGGACCTTTTGAAATATTAGAAAAGGTAGAGCTAGTTGCATACATGATAGCATTGTCTGCATCCATGAGAGTGCATAATTTATTTCATGTATCATTATTAAATAAGTATGTACCTCATCCTAACCACATAATTGATTGGAATGTGATCCAGGTGGAGCATGAAGGGGATTTCTGGGTGGAACCAATATGCATCTTGGACCAGAAATTCAAAGTGCTTAGGAACAAATCCATAAGTTTGGTAAAGGTTCAATGGACCTGCTACGGTCCTGAATATGCCACATTGGAGGATGAATAAAATATGCGGGAGGAGTACCCGCAAATTTTTGACAATTTTGAAGAAGGCATAATGCAAGACTCCATTTTGGAAATCTAGAGTTATGGAACCACATCTAAAAATCCTAGCCAATTGCGTTGGGGACCTTGATAAACGAATAGCTCATTTCTTGGGTTAGCCTTGATAAATGAATGGTACATCCCTTGGGTTAACCCTAATAAATGAATCGCACATTCCTTGGGTTAACCCTGAGAAATGAATGGTAAATCCCTTGGGTTAACCCTGAGAGGAACAAGAGATTGATTGGTTGGAGTTATTGTTGGAATTGTTAAATTACAATTTTTTATTTTATTTCTAATTATTGTGATGTAAATTTGCATGTGTGTGTGTGTGTGTGTGTGTGTGTGTGTGTGTGTGTGATAGCATAGAGTGCACCCTAAGATGACACACAATTGTAGGGGAGGGGGAATTTTACATCCCCATTATAATTCCCATTTTAATTAATGCTTATGTGGATTTAATATGTGGCTACAACCAAGCAATGTAATATATGAATTGTATCTCTATGTTTTAATAATAAAATGTGATGCCAACTGCTAAGGGGACATGGACAAGAAATGTGGGTTGAATTAATCCACAGGAGAGGGGAGTGTCTAGGATAATGAACAAGAGGGGTGCAAGGAAGAAATACTCATGTATGGTAATTTAACCCATTTTCCTAAACTTTCTAATTGTATATGAACCTTCCAATTTATGATTGATTGTTCCCAAAGCCAATCATTGAATACATGTAAGAGGGTGGTTGTGAGTGGTCACATCCTAGATTTATTGGGCACATGGGGGTTGAGTACAATCAATTCGGGGAAGAGTGTGAGTCAAGAAAGACAATCCAAAGGGATAAAATTCGTATGGGTTAGGACGACAGTTCGAGGAAGGAATTTTTTGTGCATGAGAAAAAAGGGGGAGCAAAAAATAAAAAGAGCTTGGAGCGGTTGTAACCAGGGAGAGTGGATTCTAGAGCAAGTTGTAACGTATTTGGAGCATTTTGGAGTTGAAGATTGAAGATTCGGGTTGTCAAGCCTAAAAAGTGAACTCTGGAGTGAGTTGCATTGTAACAAAAAGTGTTTGTTGTTGGTAGTTTTCCCAAAAGTAGGTTCCCTTGAGTTCCCAACTGAGATATTCCTAGCTACCCGTGCCAGAGATACATTGATAAACAAATGACACAGTGCTTGGGTTAACCCTGATCAATGGATGGCGAACCCCTTGGGTTATCCCTGATAAATGAATGGTGCATTCCTTAGGTTGGGAAGGTCAAGAGGAAGAGAGCTGGTAGAAAAAATGGGATAATTGTAGGAGAATATAAGTTGGGTTATGATTTTTATGAGATGTGAATGGACTGTGAGAGACCACCCTTTTTTGCGAATTACTAGCCTCAGCTTGGGGGTGACTGGCTATTGAGATTTGGAACAATCAGTCTATGGTTGGGTGGAAGGTCCGTCCCAAGCAACTATGTAACACCACTTTGGTTACTTTGCGGAATAACAATACTGTAACACTCTTTCTGTTACGCTCTGATACCATACTATAACACCACTTTGGTTACTTCGCAGAATAACAATACTGTAACACTCTTTCTGTTACTCTGATACCATACTGACACTCAATTATATAAACAACATGCAATTAAGCAATGAAGCATATTAAACTTAGAGTAAGCCTCAAAATTAATGCTAACATAATTTTTAAACATGGTATTAGCATTAATTCATAGGTACAACATAATACATGATAATTATAAATACACAGATATGCAGAAACATAATTGAAACATCATCGGGTACTTATCTTTGAAAACAGTGGTAATTCCACCAACCAGGTGTAGGCCTTCCATGAACCTCCCAGCCTTAGACCACGTTGCTCATCAAGCTCAACAATAGGTCACCCCCGAGCTGGGACTAAGCTCCACCCCAAGGCAAGGAATCCTAGGCTAGGCTGAGGTTATAGGGAAAACACATGGTCACAAGGAAGGAATTCTCTCCCAGGAACCACTCATAATCACTGCCCACAGACTCTCCTTCCCCACATGCATGTTCCACCCCAAGATTATACACCTTCTCTATCACCTAGACCGTCCTTCGGCTATTAACCTCCCTTGCCTTGGGTTTCAACAACAGACCGGACCGAAAGTCTCTGACCTCTATGGCAGCTACAGGGTTCCTTCCAGGAGTTCTCTCCTTCCTCTGTGCTCTCTCTCACCTGGAGGGAATCGCTCACCGGCCAAGAAACCTGTTCTTCCAACTTCAATCACCTATCTCACATGGAGAGAGTGTTGTACAAACTGGCCAACAAGCCACACGCAGTCCAACACTGTGTGGCCACAATAGCCAATGGGAAAAATAGACACGGGCTTTCCAACAGGCTCAACAATGACAGGATGGTCTCACGGTTATGGCTTTGGGACAGAGATTTCACACACATGCTCGATCTATTCAGACGGAGGATGTCTCGGCTTTTCAGAATCAACACAGGCTATCCCCGAGATCAACACAGACTATTTTTCTGGTTTCAAAATTGCACGAAGTCCCTTGCACAGGTCGAATGGGATGTACGGTTCAGAAGATCGGGTAGAATGGAGGAGGATCCCCCTCATGGATCATCTCAACAGTTTAATCTGCATGTGCTTGGGTTGACACTTTTCACCCATGAAACTGCATGCGTTCCTTCAGCACGCTTTTCTTCCATTTGGACGTTGCTTTTCCTCCAAAAAGGACTTAGGATAAAACATATTATTCACATGTTCTTTTTGGAATAATATTAAAATATTATTCCCCAAGGACTTAAGCCCCTAGGCTCAACACTTAGCCCCTTTTTCCCACCTTCCATCCCCTAATCCCTTGCCCACTCTGTGGAAACTTAGTCCCCCATCACTCATTCATCGTGTCGGCCTGCACGCGGCGATGTTTATATTTTTATTAATGTTCTGCATTGATACATGTACAAAATCAGGCTCTTGGCCTTCAACCCTTAGGCTCTCTGGTGTAACAATCACATAAGACCACTAACTTATATAAACTTGGCTCACCAGCCTATAAAACATATTTACAATTCATTTCATAAACAAGATTTACAACAGGGCTCGACCTTGGGGACATTACAAACTGGTTTCACCATTCTTGCACCGTAATGTTTATTGCCTACGGATATATGCTTTATCTCTGGCAATTTAAATAAATATCAAGTGATAGCTACAGGACCTGCGTCCTTTGTATGCCCACAATCACAAGGTTGTGAAATTATATTCTATCCTGAAGACCCTCAAAATTGATAAAAAAAAAGCGCTTACAAGTTCCAGCATCAAAATCGTGTCCTATCACTGGTAGAGATCAAGGGGATTTCAAATTTCATTTAAATAAAAGGTTGAAGTGTTTACCATGTTCAATTCGCGGAACAAGGTAGAAATCGCAGCAAAGTATTTTACTCCTGGTAACAACTACAGATCTGTACCTCTTCTTAGTGACAGTTCTCTGTGCAACCGCAGGTCAACTTATAGGCACGTCTAGGTTTAGAAACTTCCTCTGCAGTTATGTTGAACAACTTGACTTCCACCATAGAACAACTTCGTTTCAAATCCAATAGTACATCCACCTCAGTTGCTTGGAGCATTTGATTTGTGGAACCATCCGGTCTAATGTCTTCAAAAAATACCTTTACTTCCCAACAGGTGATATAACTACAGACTTCACTCTTTTCACTAACGATGGCTCCTCCACGCTGGCATGACTCTTTTCTGTACATGTAGCACACAAACCACAATTTTGGACAACCCAATGGCAAACACGCCTAACCATGATTTTCTCTTTGTTTTCTCTTTCAATGCAGGCTCAATAACATTACAGGAGAGGCAACCTCCACATAGGCTCGCGGGATCCTTCATGCATGCTTCTCCACATGGGTTCACAAGGTCTTTCAACAACAATTTCATGGTTGCATCAAATTTTAGGACCACTAGTCGAATAAACCATCGAACCTAGCAACAAATTTCCTTCACAACAAACTCTTATTCACTTCAATATGTCTTGGGACCAAAAACAGATCCTTTCGCTTCAAACATGTTGCTCGTTGCCCGCTAGTCGCTCCAAGTCTTTACACGGATATGCACAGGTCACAAGTAGATGGGACAGATGCGCTCCAGATTGGGTAGACGCATTAGTCTTCTGCAACCTTAAGTTGGGTTCACCACAAAAAAAACAAGTCGGCTCCACACTCAACTCTCAACACTGCGATGGGCGCCTCACGCACTGTCACACATGACAAGTCACATGCCCCTTCTTCTAGGCTCCAATACCAACTTGAAATGGGAGAATAACATAACAGTAGTGTGAGGCCACAAGGGCTTACACAAGTGAGACTAAGCTCATCCATTCTGCATACCAATTTGATAAATTGCATACAAATTTATAGGTTAGGATAGCCTCTAACAACCTCCTAAATTTGTGGATCTGAAAACCACTCAAAGACTAAACTAGCGTACAATAGAATTTCGTTCTAACAATTTCCTAACTATGGCATTTCACCATTATTCTCCAACAAAGCCTCGGAAGGAAAATGAATTATATCATTTCATATATAAAAAATATAAGAAATATTTTTTTTATGAAAAACCCTTAAAACACTTTAATTATACAAATTTAACCATTTAAATATGTAGATCCAATAATTTCTCACAATATTTTAAACAAAATTAAACAAATAATATTATAAAAAAAAAAAAAAAAACTAAAACTTTTAAACTACATCCTACAATAAATATCTATAATTTACCACCTTCAAATGACACATCATCATATCACAACATCACAGAGTACAAAAGAACAATAAACATCCTACTTCAAAGTATTATCATACAATAAATATCTATAATTTACCACCTTCAAATGACCACATCATCATATCACAACATCACAAAGTACAAGAGAACAATAAACATCCTACTTCAAAGTATTAAATACTCTGCATGCTTAGATGTGATGTGGATATATAGTTGCATTCATACCCTCTTCAGTGAGGTACTTAGTGCTCCGAGAGTACATGGCTTGTAAGTTGTAATCCCATGTCTATAATTTAGATGGATATTTTTTTACAGCCAGGTGCTTATCGCTACGAGTGTACATGGCTTGTGATCACACGTCTATAATTGAGATGATATTTTCTGCAGTGAGGTAGCTCCCTTGTAAGTTGTAATCCTAGACTATGTCTATAATTTAGATGGATAATTTTTTACGGTTAGGTACTTGCTTATATATATATAAGGGGTTGGTTTCTGAATGTATAAATAGTTTTAATTGGTTAAAAACCCGGAAAATTTTTACACTTAGATTAGATTATACAAACTTAACCAACCACTTTCACAAAATCAAAATTTCTAACAAAATCCAAGAAAAAATATCATAAAAAAAACCAAAAGTTTTCCATAAGGATATTTTTTTTAAAAGCCAAACGTTTTCCATAAGGATATTTGTTTAATGATGTGGGAGTCCCGGAATGTCAATTATAAGATCTCTGATTGGCAGACAGTCAGTCACGTGCGGTATCAATAAGTAGTTTTATTATAGTGGCCGTCAGTCACGTGCGGTATCAATAAGTAATTTTATGATCGTGGGTGGTGAATCGTGATCGTGGCACTTTAGAGTTGAGTGCAGTTTCATTGCATTTTCATGTTCCAATTGCGCCTATAAATTTAAGTGTCTTAGCTCATTTCTGTGAAAATTTGATTGACGCAGAGAACTATAGGCCAATCAGAGTGAAGTAGTCCTGTAATAGTATAGTGTTGTGTGAGGTTTTGAAGATGGATGTTGTGATCAGAAGCAGTGTTGAAGCATTGGTTGCCGTTTTAGTTGTTTTGTTTGGGAGCATAATTGTCAAACTCTTTAGAGACTTTATATGGAGGCCTTATGCATTCCAGAAGGCCTATAGAGGCCAAGGGATAAGAGGTCCACCTTACCGGATACTTGCTGGGAGCGTGCCAGAGTACACAGGGCCTATGCAGAATATTTCTCATGACATTGTTCTTAGAGTCACACCCGAGTACCATAAGTGGTGTCAAATATACGGTTCGCTTTCATTCATTCTCTTTTCCTTCCAGGCTTGTTTTACTTTCATATGTTGTTCTTGTAGGCATCAACAATGAATTTACAACATATGCTTTCTCTTTTTCATATGTTTTAGGCATCGTGAATCAAGGTTGAATCGATGTCTAATTAGTATTTGGTAATTGTTTCTGTTCAGGAGAGCCATTTTTCTATTGGTATGGAATCCATTCAAGGCTGTACATTTCAGAACCAGAGCTCATCAAGGAAGTTTTATCGAATAAATTCGGTCACTATCACAAGCCGGCTCCCGGGCCTCTTATATTGACTTTGATGGGTTGGGGACTGGTTTTAATAGATGGATTGAGATGGGTCACCCACAGGAGGATTGTGAGCCCTGTCTTCAATGTTGATAAACTTAAGGTTTGCAATCACTCTATAATAAAACTTCATAATGGATAGAGAACTATAACAGTTTGTTGAGTAAGGAATGGAAGATTTTGGCACTTTAGAAACTATT
>JZKD02S2001012.1:28047-40898 GCA_000966675.3 Picea glauca | reverse complement strand
TATTCTCTTAGTGTGGGGTGGTCTTCAAGGCTTGGTTTGTCATCTTCAATTGATTCCAACACCTGTATCGCATATAGTGGACATCCCTTCCTGCAATACTTTCTCATTTGAAGGGATGATATTCGCCTCACTGATATAGGTTTTTGGATCCCTTTAAGGGTTATCCTTCTTCCTTCTTCACTTACACATTCTAAGGTTTTATGGTAACAGTTCAGTATGGCTTTATATGTGGCTAGCTAGTCCATACCAATCAACAAGTCATACAATCCTAGGGGTAGTATGTTAAGGGTTGCTTGGGTGGGGAATTCACCCATAGTGAATTGGCAAGCTAGTATGACCTCCTCTACCTTTCTTTTGGTGCTAGTGGCTAACTGTACCCACCATGGCTTGGTGTGTTTATGTGGCTGTAATTTACACTTATCAATAGCCTTAGGAGCTATATAACTCAAATTTGAACCAAGGTCAATTAGAATAGACACTAGATGGTTGGTGATCATACCTTCCATCTCCACCATTGAAGCTTGGTGGTCAGCTTGTTTATTATCCACGACTGCATAAATTTGCGGCATACTCCTGGCCACACCATTGACGGTAGTAGCTTCTTGAACCTTGTAAATTCTCCGACTGTTCTGTTTTCGGTGCAGGCAGTCCCTCAGTAGATTTCCTTCTACACAACCCCAACATTTTAAGGGCTCTTTCTTCGGGTTATCAATCTTTCCTGGGGTAGACCCAAAAGGTTTATTTCCGCTCTGGGAGGGGAAATTCTGCTGGTGTACACTTCGGGTTGGGAAGCTCATCCTTGAGTCCTTTTTATAGTTTTTAAATTTTGGGGATTTAAACCCTTTTTCTGGAATCCCGAACTATTCTTCTGCTTCCAGCCTTCATGAGGTTTTGTCCGATGCCCAAGCTATTCATGACAATATCTTGCCTTTCAGATAGTGTCTTCTAGGGTCTTTGGCTCGTCAAACTCAATCATGTTCTGATAGTCCTTAGGTAGTTCATTGATGAATCGTTGCACCTTTTCCTTTTCTTCTTTTATATAGGGTACGTACCTCAACAAATCAAGGAATCTATTGACATATTCCTCTATGGTGTATTGCCCCAGCTTGATTTCATAGAATTCTTTAGTCTTTTCATCGAAATACTTTTCTGACAGATACTTCTTCCTGACGTATTTCTCAAACCGTTCCCAAGATAGGTCTTCTTCGTGAATCCCTTTTACATTCTTAAGGTCTTCCCACCAAATTGAAGCCTTTCCATTCAAGTTGAAAGTGGCTACTCGAGCCTTCAAGTTTTTTGAGAAGTCATGGACTCTAAAATACTTCTTTAGTCCAAGTAGCCAGGCCTTCGCTTCCTCTCCCTTCTTTATTTCACCATCGAAAGAGGGTGGTTTGGCCTTCTTGAATTATTTGAGATTATGATTTTTGGGATGATTTCGCTTCTTTCATTTTCTTCGAGAATAAGAACTAGTTATACTACTAGAAGGTCCCTTCGAGTCGCTAGTTTCCTTTCCAG
Source organism: Picea glauca (assembly GCA_000966675.3). Lineage (NCBI taxonomy): Eukaryota > Viridiplantae > Streptophyta > Pinopsida > Pinales > Pinaceae > Picea > Picea glauca. The sequence continues at coordinate 39,383 of JZKD02S2001012.1, read as the reverse complement.
AGGAATCATATAACGCTTGTCCCTTATCTCTGGGGTGAACCTTTCTCGAGGTGCTCCTCCCAGTGTGGCCAATTAAAAGACCAGGTTTCCGCATCCCAGGTGGGCTTCGACTTCTCTTTGTCTGTCATTGGTCCGCGTGGATGGTGTCAGGTCCATGTTGCAATTGTCTTTGTATGTCGAATAAACTCTGTAGCAAGACTGCATTAATTTTCATTTTCTTCTCTTTCTCTTTTATCAACCTCATTGTCAGCCTTGTAGCTCTGTAGTTCAACCATGAGGCTTCTCACAGTCTCAACTAGATCTGGAGGGGTCTCTATCGCTCTCCTTTCGTCAAACTCTTCGTCTCTATTGTGGGATCCATCCCCCACTTTGTGGTGCATCACCATTCTATGCATCTGCAGTTTCTCGTGGTTGATCGTGCGCTTGTTGTGCAGGAAAAACACTTGTTGTTAGTCAACATTATATTCATTCACAATCAGTGCATAATTCATATCTTTCAAATGCATACACACAATAGGAATTTTCATTCTTAACTTCGGCTTTTGATAAAGGGGGTTAGGATAAAGATTTACTCCTTTTAAGAGTACTCCAAATGGAGTTTCTACACAACTCGTCCATGAGCCCAAGAAGGTCGAGTGTTGTAACCATGCTCTGATACCAATTTGTCACACACCCAATACGGCAACTAAGATTTTATTTTTCTTTTTGTATTTTCTTCGGAGGACAGAATCCACGAATTTCTATGGGCCTAGTGCAGACCATCCCTTCCCTTATCCTCCTCCATGTGACCGTTGGCTATGACCATAGGCCTTACCAAAAAGGTGCTTCTGGATTTCGTGATTCAGGGAATCATGATGCAAGCGCTCCTCTGTTCTCTGTCTTTTGAAATGCTGAAACCTGAAAGGGTCTAACAGATCCTTGGCTCCTCCCTTGGGTCTTTTTCATACGACTGGTCCTATGACCTGGTGCTATTCCTCTAAATTATTTCGGGGTTTCACGATTCGGGGAATCACGATGCAAGCATTCCTCCTTTCCCTTTCAAATCCCTGAAACCCAAAAGCCCGGTATCATCCCGATCTATGGTCCAGATCATCGACTTCATCAATGGCCCAGATCAAAATCTCGACATTCTACCTTTCGGGATTTCTAGCGAGGTCTTCACTCCTATTCCTCTGATGTCCACAACCCCAGTGGATTTAGATCTTCGCCACGCGTCCCTACAAATGGGCGGTCCAGGTTCTTTCGAGACTCCTCTTTCCTACCACAAGACCTTGTCTGGTGACCTAGGGCTCATTCACAGAGCGCATCAGGGTTTCGTGTACCAAGATTTCGCGATTGGCGAAGATGAGGGGTCTTGCCCTTGGGTTTCCCAGGTGCCGAAACGCCAAAAACTATTCACGCTAAACCGATTTGGGGTTTCATGTGTTGGGATTTCGCGACTAGCGAAGATAAGGGGTCTTTCCCTTGGGTTTCCTGGGTGTCGAAACGCTGAAACCTATTCACGCTAAACCGATTCGGGGTTTCATGTACCGGGATTTCGTGACTGGTGAAGACGAGGGGTCTTGCCCTTGGGTTTCCTGGGTGTCAAAACGTCGAAACCTATTCACGCTAAACCGATTTGGGATTTTGTGTACCGAGATTTTGCGACTGGTGAAGACAAGGGGTCTTGCCCTGGGGTTTCTCGGGTGTTGAAACGTCAAAACCTATTCATGCTAAACTGATTCGGGGTTTCGTATACTGGGATTTCACGACTAGTGAAAATCCACAGCAGAGAGTTTCCTTACCTTTCGAAACTCCGATCCCCGAATTCCCGATAAGGAAATTTATGTATGAGATTAACGGTTGTGAGCCTCCCCTGATCCGACGATCCATAGAGCTCCAATAGATCCTTGGATCAGTGGTCCTGGATCCCATCACTACTTGCGAAGGCTGAAGGGGTCGAGGTATTAACATCTGCACTCCTCCTCTAGATCCATCGGTCTTGAAAAATCTAGGGTATTTCCGAAAGGATTCTGACCATTCATCTACCAAACGATGGGGTATTCTCTTTCGATAAATGGGACTCGCTATCCTTTATGAGCTTGATTCGTGAGATTCAACCTCTCGGGGCTTCAAACTCCCACGACTTCGAATCCTAAGAGAACTACTCTTTCTTGTACAAGGTTTCCAGACCCAGGTCATCGAGACCTTCAGAGGGTTCTTGGGTAATTATCCCTAGGCTTGGTGATCTGACTTAAAAGCCTCCCTAATTCGCCAAGCTATGACTCTATGACAGGGGTAAAGTAAACTCATGGGTTTACCATAACAGTGGTCTTTTCAAGGAACTCACTCCGGCTCTAGAATGCGAGGAAACTTCCCGGGAGGAGGTGCCTTCAGGAAATCAAACCAGGACATAGCGTGAGTCAAGTAGATGGAACAAATCTCAAGGGAACGGACTCATAATTTGAACTTATTCATTCTATACATAAATCGATTATGGTCATATAAGTATAAGCATGCATCCATTATTTCCGATCAAAACACCAGGCAAACATTTCTATACAGAAACCATTTATGACTGTACAAACATGAGCATGCATCCAGGCTATTCAATTCAAGATACAAGATATAAACACTTATCAGAAAACACCAGGTATGATGCGACTACTGAGAGGGGTTCTCGTTTCCACCCAACCGTAGGATCAGTGACTCCAAATGGATTTACCACTAGCCACCCCCGAGCTAGACCATGATGCTTGAGATTCAGTCTCCTACTTCCATCTCAACAGAAGTCAAGGATGAAGGTTAATCTCCTTCTCCTCTGTTCATAACTCCTCGTATTTCCAGAGCTCCTCCCGGTTTTCTTCTATGATCCCTGTCACGCGCGTTCTCCCCCCCTTTCCCACACTTCCTTTCTTTCTTTTTTTGCAAGATTGTGTGTGGCGTGAATTCCCCCATCTGTGGTCAGGTCTGGGAGCTTCTACGGATGGGTGGTTCGCCCCCCCATCCCCTCATTAACTCTTGAGGAGCCTCCCCACCTACCATCCTGGCGGGTAATTCATTCCAGGGTCAGAGAGTTGCTTTGGTCTTTGAGCAAGTAAAAACCAGTACGGTATTGGTTCGGTGGAATTTAAAGCAACCATTCCAGGTCCCTTCCACCATCTCTCATTAGCCATCATGGTCTCTTTTAGCACATCTCCCTCCCAGCAGTCATGCAACACATATTCATAACATAATTTACATTCATCGACCTTTTATACAAAGGTTCGTCAAATCAAACATTCACATCTTTGAGTTTGCCATAGTTCTTGGCCAATATAGTTATTTTTACAGACTGGGGGAAATAGGGTGTTACAATAGTATTTTTAGAGAAATAATGGATGTTACATATGTACTTGAGCTTAAGTTAAATTTGATTTCGTTAGGGGTTTTGGATTCTGGTGGGTATTTAAGTATATAGGTCAAGGAGGAGCACTCAAAGTGTCAAAAGGTAGTTTAGTAGTGGTGAAGGAAACAAAGGTTGATAACCTTTATAAGTTGGAAGGTAGTACTCAAGTGGCATTGTAATGTTCCCAAGTAGGATTACCAGGAACATTGAGGTTTATTGCTTGTCTGTTTGTGGTATTTTGTTTAATGTTTTGCAGATTGTTCCTCAAGTTTGTGCATGGGGTGGATTTTAAAGGTTTGTAGCATAAAAATGATAGAAAGGGAACAATAATAGAATATCAACAAGATACAAGTAGAATAACACAAGGAAATGGACACAATACTTCAAATCTATATTTTATTTAAATATATATGTTAACCTCTATACAAGAGATGAACATATCTAGAATATATACAAAAGAATAATAGTTGTGGCTGATAGCACCTCCAAAATACAATAGAGAGAAGAGATCTAGGCTTCCTTGAGCCTTCAGTAGCTGCATGCAAAAGATCTACAAAATTCAATTTGTTTCCTAGCTGAGTTGAGTCCCTCTTTGGCTGAGAACTCCCAAAGAAATTCGACAACTTTGAATCTGGCCTCCAAAATCTGAGAAATGTCTATAAATATATGGATATGTTGAAGACTAACTCATTTGAGAAGAAACCCCAACTGTAGATGATAAATTTGACCCCAAACCACAAGATCTCTCTTCACAAATGCGCCCTCCTTTAATAAATTTGCCCAGGTACAATAATAAATAAATATACAAAGCAAACTCTTCCAAGATTGATGAGAAAGAGAGCCCTGGTGATGACAAAGACATATGAAGTGAGATGTTCTCCAGATCTATTGTCTTCAATTCCCAACAAGTTCTTCTTCCCTAGACAATGTGCCCCTGTTCTATAAAGAAAACTTCAAAGGTGTGCCTTGCTTCCTCAACTTGCTTTTGAAACTAATCTAAAACTGAAATAGAATGGTGAGAGTGGAATCTTTCACCACCTTGGCCAAGCTTTGATCGTGAACAGAGGAATTTTTTACCTCCTTGCTGATGTTTAGGGTTTATTCAGTCAAATTACTCAAAACTCCCAAGTACCTTGAGCTTTATAGCCAAGAAGTCAAACATCAAAATATCAATGAACATAATGAGAGAATAGAAGCTCCTATCTCTCTTTTATAACCCCTTTCACCTTTTTCCATTCAAGTGAATTTTAATTCATAATTAATATTTCTTCATAAAATCACTTTATTAATTTAATGATGCTTTTAACTCCAAAAAGTGATTAATTCACCCTTATAACTTATCCTTCCACTGAAAGTCACTTTTTATCATCCTATCCTGTAGATAATTTCGTTATAGTTCCAATGAGCTATTACACTAATGTGGTCCTCCACTAAACAAGCTCCAAATAGCACCTTCAGTGTAATTAATTAAAATATGCTTAATAATAACCCAAAATTACAGAGATCATCGGAATGAAATGAAACCAAGGACAAGCTGTGTAGAATGGATCCTGATGATGAAATGTGATGAATAATGTAAGTCAGGCCCCATAAAACTCCTCAAAACTTCATGATCTCACTATCACCCGCAATGTGTACTCTGGCAGGCATCCCAAACTGCAATATAAGGGAATTCAAAAATGGGAAGATTACAGTCCTCCCTGCCTGAATATTGTTTTTCCTCAAGCAATAGTTGAATCAATCTATGCATGGTCCTAGGGTCCCATACCCACCTGTGTGATATAAAATACTCTCCCCTCAAAACGCAGTAGTTTAAAGTGCTCACCATGTATGCCCTCGAATTCTCCTGATGAGTAGAACAATCATGTGCAATAGATCCTCATTCAACTCCTCATGCAACCGCTCTACTATGATCTTAACTTCATCAACCACTAGACTACCAATCACTCTAATCCCTGGATCCCAAAACAAGATGTGAATTGCAGTGCCCTATAAAGTATAGTTCTGTAAGACATCAATGCAAAGAGAATCCTAAAGATCCCCAACCAATAGAGCAAGTAAATACACTATCCATCCCTCAAGGAATATCTCAGCTAAACCAGTCTCCAAACTACCACCTCCGATAGTATCCAGATCCCTTGTTGACCAATAAGATGATCTACTCATGTACCTAATTCTCAACCAAGGAAACCCATCCTACCACATAGAGTCCTCATCTCAATTTGCTCTTAAATCCCCCCAACTGTGGAAGGAGCCAATCATGAACGTCCATGAAAATCCCATGCTCTCTAGAAGAGCACCAAAACCTGCATCGCATAAATCTGATGGTGTCATACCATGTATCTCAGTGCCTAGTGAACTACAAACCTTCAACTGAAGTGTATTGATAACTATGATGTCCTTTCCATGATCACTAAACTCGGCCTCCCTGCCAACCCACATTATTGCCTTCGATGTCCCACACTTCGATAATATCCCTATGATTTCATCCCTACTATATAGCTCTAGTACACCCTTCCCTGAAACGAGGGTGGCTAAGGAATCATGCCCTAATTTGTGATGCTGACATACAAATCATTCCCTCATGTGCCTCATGACATCATCCTCGAGATCCTCCCAGGAGAATCTCTTTGTGATCTGCTAACGGGTCCTAACATTTCCAAGCCATCCAACCATAGGTACATCATGTACGGTCCTCAAGATATCTGTCGCTTCCTGATGCAACCATAAATCCTTCCAACTGACCTCATAGTCCTCATTGGAAGCATCTGTCCTACTCTTCTCCTTGTCTTCATCCCACTGAGACTCTGAACCTATATCCACCTCTAGAATATCCTATGTCCCATGCCTAAGGATGCTCTCCATCATGCCTAAGGCCTCATTTGACTGTCTCGAGCGAACCTCCCCTCTCCTGTTGCATGTAATGATGTATCCCCTGTTAGGAGGTCTCTGCCTAACAACTCTCCATGTCCCATGCAACTACATATCTTCCCCTATGTTGTTGTATATAATGAAAGTATCGAGGAAGGATAACATAAATAAATGCAACTGTATGTAGGACTAGGAAGTGTCATATGCATTGGTCAATCCCAAATTCTTGACCAAAATCTCATCCATTGGCACCCATGGTGAATATTCGCTTGCACTCCACACTAATCTCAAACCATCTGGTACAACAGTAGGTGACTCCACATACTGATGGTCAATCACACTCCCTCTATCATCACTCATATGATTGCTCCTACTAAGAAGGTGATCTCCCAATTCCACGTACTATTGTAAGGGAAAGGACCACTCTCCACGTAAATCTCCATGGTTTATCAAGTATGTCTCCTCTCTTTACTCCAACGAATCCCCATGGATCCCACTGTACACATCTGCATGCCTTTGTATACTCATGAAAGCTCTCGTATCCTCCTGCATCATCATGTATCCTGAGTGTGCTACTGGGTCAACCTCTACATGGATGTCAAATAATCTTGGATGTGTCCTCATATCTTCCCCTAGATCTGGAATCCCCATGAGTATGTGTAGGACCAACTAACTCAGAGCTCCTCATGAGTGGTGGTCCCTATGACACATGAACATCCTCAAGCGTCTCTTGGTCACATATCTCCGTAATCATCAATGATCCCCGGTATCCCTCACACTCCTCCATCAACCAACACTTCTCTATCCAACCATTAACATCCTCTAGTGATGCAGCTGAAGTATATATCTGGATCTCTGTTGAGTAGATGTAGTGGATCCCTGACTAGCTTCCTCAAGGAGCTCCTCTAATTTGGACTATGATTATTGAAGGGTTGTTTGTGTGCCTTTCAAGAATCCTTGTGTTCTTAGCCACTCATGAGTGAGTCAGTCCACCCCAGTCTCCTTCTCCTTCAACACCCCATGATACATCTCGCCAACCTCCAAAAGGTAATCTCTATCCCTAAGTAGCTTTTCGTAGTTGGTCCTCATCATAGTCACTCTCTCCCTGAGTGTCCAAAAGTCCTCAATGGAAAAATATCCATCCAAAATATCATGTGCCATAATGGCCCTCCAACAATAGTATGCCACCAAAGTGTGTGTATCATCAATGTGTCTAATGGATGCCATGATCATGTCCTCTTTGACCCTCAGCTGTCCTACCAAATGTTGTGACTCATGAACAATGTCTTTCTAAAGTGCTACCTCATGACTCCCACTGCTAATGTCAACAATGGAATCCTCCTCAACACACTCCTCAAGAGATAAGGTGCCACGATGCCCACTATCCGATGTGCTATTGAATCCCCCTCTATGCCACTGTACATCATCATATACTGCTACCTCAATCTGAACCACCCTGTATCATGTATGCACAATTGTATCCTCCTGTGCACTCACCCTACTATTATCATCTGCACCTGGATCCCCTATGGATGTGTCCATAGATATGATATGGCCATCCAAACAAACAAGGAATGCATCCTCATCATTGTAGACCGGTCTCGGAAGTAAGTATCCCATCGACATGTCGGTCTCCACAACCTTATCTATCAATGGACTCCCCAAAAGAGGTGACTCACTCTCCCCATACTAAAAGGTATGTATATAGTCATCTTTCTCCAAGTCATGCCTCTCTTTTTGGGCCTATAGATCCACTTGTCCCTTATGTTCAATCACTACACAAGGATCCTCTACCATATCCAAAGTTCCACTGATATCCTCATGTGTCATGTCTAGCATAGGTGGTTGAGGAGATGAGGATTGTGTCACACTCAACTCCATAGGAGGCTCATTATCCCCCATGCATGAATTCCTAGAAGTCATGTCAACACCTAAAGGTAGGTCACCCAACATTTGAATCTCATCATGCCTAGGTGCTAACACATCTGAAGCCTCACAAGTATCACCACTATGGTGAAGTGTTGAGCCCTCAACACTCTCTGATCGGGAAACTGAAGCACATGCGCTATCATCATGTCCATCCAATTGTCCATCAAATGTGTAGGAGTCATTGGCCTCATGGGACTTCTCTAATGAGGTATTGAAGGCTGCATCATCATGCAAATCCTCATCATCACTGTTGTAGCGCACCTCATTGTAATGCACTCTCCCTTTGCCCATGCATCTGTGATCCATCTCCCAAGGCTTTTTGCAACTGTAACAAAGTTCCCTTCTCTTAATGGTTGTAGGCTCAATCTGTGCTCCATTCAATCCACTAGCATGTGGTGATCTATCCACTTTCCTGACTACTTTGGCTCTACTTTCCTATGCTTTTATTTCCAATAATTGACTTTTGCAATCTTCTCGGCCCATACTACAACATCATCTTTACTCCACCTAGGATTTTTGATGGATACAAACTATTGGAATGTTACCTGTGCCCTGAATGTCTCACTAAGAGCTTGATATTCCATATCACAATATATAATCTCCTCTGCAATAGTCATTTCTCCTTCATGAAGACCCTCAGGTAGGTAGGAATATTTGGCCTCTCCTCCTGGTCATAAGTGTTTTATCACAGGCTGGAACAAGAATTGTCTCTGATACCACTGTAATGTTACCAAGTAGGATTAAACATTGAGGTTTATTGCTTGTTTGTTTGTGGTATTTTGTATAATGTTTTGCAGATTGTTCCTTAGATTTTTGCATGGAGTGGATTTTAAAGGTTTGCAGCATAAAAATGATGGAAATTGAATAGTAATAAAATATAAACAAGATATGAGTAAAATGACACAAGGAAATGGACACAATACTTCAAATATGTATTTTATTTAAATATATAAGCTAACCTCCATACAAGAGATGAACATATCTGGAATAGATACAGAAGAATAATAGTTGTGGCTGATAACACCTCCAAAATACAATAGAGAGAATATATCTAGGCTTCCTTGAGCCTTCAATAGTTTCATGCAGAAGATCTACATAATCCAACTTGTTTCCTTCCTCCAACTGTTGAGTTTCCTAGCTGAGTTGCACTCCTCTCTGGTTGAGAACTCCCAAAGAAATTCGACCACTCTGAATCTGGCCTCCAAACTCTAAGAAATGGCTATAAATATATGGATATGTTGAAGACTAACTCATATGAGAAGAAACCCCAAATGTAGATGATAAATCTGACCCCAAACCACAAGATCTCTCTTCACAAATGTGCCCTCCTTCAGTAAATTCACCTAGGTACAATAATAAATAAATATACAGAGAAAACTCTTCTAGGACTGATGAGAAAGGGCACCCTGGTGATGAAAAACACCTCTGAAGTGAGATCTTCTCCAGATCTACTGTCCTCAGTCCCCAATGAGCTCTTCTTCCCTAGATAATGCGCCCATGTTATGTAGAGAAAACCCCAAAGTTGCACCTTGCTTTTTCAACTTGCTACTAAAATTGATCCAAAACTGAAATAGAATGGTGATGGTGGAATCTTTCACCACCTTAGCCAAGCTTGGATCAGAAATAGAGGAATATTTCACCTCCTTATTGATCTCTAGGGTTTATTCAGTCAAAACCCTCAAATCCCCCAAGTACCTTGAGTTTTCTAGCCAAGATGTCGGACATCAAAATATCAATCAACATAATGAGAGAATAGAAGCCCCTATCTCTCTTTTATACCCTCTTTCACCGTTTTCCATTCAAGTGACTTTTAACTCATAATCAATATTTCTTCATACAATCACTTTATTAATTTAATGGCCCTTTTAACTCCAAAAAGTGATAAAATCACCCTTATAACTTCTCTTGCCACTGAAAGTCACTTTTTATCATCCCATCCTATAGATAATTTCATTCAAGTTCCAACGAGCTATTACACTAAGGTGTTCCTCCAAGAAACAAGCTTTGAATAACACCTTCAATGTAATTAATTAAAATATGATCAATAATAACCCAAAATGACGAAATCGTCAGAATGCAATGAAACCAAGGACAGGTTGTGCGGAATGGATCCTAATGATGAAATATGATGAATAATGTAAGTCGAGTCCCATAAAACTCAAATTTTCCTGAGCTCACTATCACCCCCAATTGGCTACTTTGACAGGCATCCCAAACTGCAATATAAGGGGATCCAAAAATGGGGACATTACAGGAATCTAAGGTGATTTATGTATCTTCTTGTTTATGGCAGAAGGAACAAGGTCATATGAGAAAGAAAGAATTGCAGGTACTGGTAAGTTGTAAATCACTTCTAGAATTAGAATCTTTGTTTCTGAATTCCTACTTGTTTTATATCTCTACAAGTTATGATGGTGTAAAGGGAAGTAATGTGTGGGATCCTACTACCCACAAGATCGTCATTAATAGAGATATAGTATGTATGGAACAACCAAAAGGGTTTGTTCAAGTTTGCAATGGAAGATTTGTTTGCATACTAGAGGATTCATTGTATGGCCTATTGGTACCTAGGCAACTGTATAAGAGGTTGAATCCTTCACAGTGAGCCAAAATTTTTCAAGGGGTAAGTATGACTATAATTTTAATATTGCATTCACTATCTTGATGTTATTTGTTGATGATATGCTCATTGCAAGCCGAAGCATGGTTGAAATCAGTAAGATAAAGGCTTAGTTGGACAGGACATTTCAGACAAAGGATCAAGGAGTAGGTGTTTTGGATAGAAAGAGATATACCTTAACATATGTCTCGATGCATCATTTTGGAAGACATGTTGGAGGTGAAGTGATCCCTCATAAAATCCAAACTCGAGCAAATCATACAGATGTGTTCACGAAACCAATGTTATTAGAGAAGTTGTAGTGGTGCTTGGCTTCTCTTGGCTTGCAACATAGGTGATGAATAAACTGGACATGATATTCAGGTAAATTCTTGTCAAGGTGGAGATTGTTGAGATATGCCAACCAATTTTTCACAATTTTGTGGATTGTAGTAGATTTAGTTGCACCTTTATATCAGTTTGTTGTTGAAACAATTCACCCATTTTTGGGATCCACATTAATGTAATCTGTTTTATAAACTGTGAAGAGTTGCTATAAATCCATGTAAA
>JZKD02S2001012.1:4993-17802 GCA_000966675.3 Picea glauca | reverse complement strand
GGAAACACTTGGCACAAGTATTGGAGCGCTCCTCTAGACAAACAATAAAAAAAGTGCAAGATTTCTTTGGACATTGGACAAAGGAAGAGGATGATGCTGAAATATTGTAGCAATTCGCGTTTGGTTTAGGTGCGTCCTGGCCGGGTGTCTGACAAAAACTTAGGGTGCACTTCAGTGGACTGAAGATTCACATAGTTGTTCCCAAGGACACATTGTATACAATTTTAGGGCTAAGTGAAATTGGACCGAAGCTTTCCCACGCACACCTTGCATATATGGTGTTTCTTTGTACCTTATGACTATTGGTTGTGGAGTGAGGGTGCCTATTCCATTGACACTTGCTGATGTATTGAGCGACTTTGTGGACCGAATTCCTTACGAGATATTGAAGGTTCTCCCACCTAGGCACATTGTTTACCATCATATAGAAATGGAACTAGGGTTTCAACCATCGGCCAAGGCTCCTTATTAATTTTTATCACTTGATATGGAAGATTTAAAATGAAAGTTGATAGATTTGATTGATGTTGGGTTCATTCAACCCTCTAGGTCCCCATATGGTGCCCTAATCCTCTTCCGAAAGAAGAAGGACACCATGGACTTGAGGATGTGCTTGGAATATCATATATTGAATAAGAAGACCATAAAGAACTAGTATCCCCTACCTTTAGCCATGGACTATTCTGATAAGTTGGAAAAATCTTGACTTAAGGCAGAGATACTACCAAGTGAGAATTGTGGAAGGGGATTAGGAGAATATGGCCATGGTGACAAGGTATGGTAGTTTTGAATTTTTGGTTATACCTTTTGGGTTGTGTAACACACTAGCCACCATTTTTTATGTTGATGACTGATGCATTCTAATCGTTCTTGGACAAGTTGGTTGTTGTCTACCTAGATGGCATTGTAGTGTTCACTAAAAACATGGAGGACCATAAGAAGCACTTGGTGGAAGTCTTTGAGGCGTTAAGGAATAAAAAAATATACTTAAAGAAGTCCAAGTGTGTATTTGGGTAGACCAAAATTCCATTCTTGGGCCATTGGATTTGGCAAGGATGCATCTGCATGGATCCTACGAAGATAAGGGCGATTAAGAATTGGGAAGATCCATGAATAGTCCATGAGGTAAGGAGTTTCTTTGGTTTGGATAAATATTACCATAGGGTTTTGGAGGGATACTCTAATATTTCATCCCAGATACTCTAATATTTCATCCCAATTGAGCAACTTGTTGAAAAAGAACAAGGCATGGAACTTGATGGAGAAGTGCCAAGTAGCGTTCTAGAAGCTCAAACACAAACTTGTCTTTAAAACATTGTTGAAGTTGTCAGACTTTGAGCACTCATTTGAGACACAGAAAAACACCTTAGACTTCGCGATTGGGGGAGGTTTGTCTCAATAGGGTCATCCAATATCCTATGAGAGCCGAAATCTATAAGACCATGAGTGATGGTACCCTATTCATGAAAAGGAGATGACCAAGGTCGTGCAATTCTTGCAAAAATGGAGGCACTACTTGTTGGGAAAGCCATTTTTTATGAAGACAGATAATGTGGTGATGATCTACTTCACCACCCAATTGAGGTTGTCACCCAAGCAAGCGTGGTGGAAATATTTCTTGGCATCATTTGATATGACCATCGAGTATCAACCGGGCAAACTAAACACAGCCACAAATTCCTTAAGTAGGAAGGCACAAATTGTTTTCTCAAAGGAAGATGCATTGTCGACACCAGTGGGTAGTTAGATTCAAGTCTTCATAGAGATGTAAGAAAAACTCAAGGAAGGTTTACATAGTGATCTCGCAACATTGAACATCATGAAGTAAGTGAAGGAAGGAAAGATGCAAAATTTTTGTATGGATCGGAGATTTTTTTATTTTGTTGAGTGCATCTATGTTCCTAAGTCATGTAACCTCCACAAGGATATCATAAGGGAATGTCATGACTTGCCTTGGGCTAGCCACCCAAGACAACAAAGAACATTAGCATTGTTGGAACAAGGTTACTACTGGGAGAATATGAGGCGTAAAGTTGAGGACTATATCTAGACTTGTCTTGTGTGCCAACAAGACAAAGCAAACACCAAAATGCAAGTCGATCCATTGCATCCTTTTCTAATTCCGGAGAGACCTTGGGTAAGCATCTCAATGGAATTGATCACCCAACTTCTGATTTCACAGGGGTGGAATAAAATAGTGGTCATGGTTGATAATTTTTCTAAGTATACCATATTCATTCTGGTGAAGATGCCTTGTAGTGAAAAATAAGTGGCGAGGATGTTTTTAAAAAATGTAGTGAAGTATTGGGGTCTTCCTTTGAGAATTTTGTTGGAAAGGGGAAAAGTTGTTGTGGAGCTTGAGTTACAATTTTTAGATGGATGGACAGATCGAGCACATCAATGGAATGTTGGAAGACTACTTGAGACACTTTGTGTGGGATGATCATATGAATTGGTCGAATCTATTGGACACCACCCAATTTAGCTATAAATTGTAGAATATATCAATGATAGTGACGCAGACCTATCATCCCTCGGGCCGAGATCCGCTCACAGGATTGTTCTTTATCTCTCTCGAGCCGAATCGACTCTTCTGATTCCCTGCTGGAATCACAAATTATCGATCCACAGGTCCTTCGGGAAGCTCCCCTGTGCGAATAGCACTAGGCGCGAGCTTCGCCTTCTCATGCGACCACAGCGCTATGACCAAGGCCCAATTCCAAAGGCGCTTGTCACAACTCACCACTCGCGAGTTCGTGAGTCATGACTCCCGACTCTTACTTCTCAATCCCGCGATACCCGAGATCACGAAATGGGTATAGCTCTTCTCTTCTCAGTGCCTTCCGCGGTGACCATCGGCTAGACTTAACACTAGCTCCTCTCGCTTCTCACCACTTCGTCAGTTTCAATGTCGATCTCTCGTGCTCTTATCTCGTGAATCCCCGAGACGCGAGAAGTTAGCGAAGTGTTGACTCCTTCCAATAGGTGACGTGTGTCTACCTGTCTATTTCCTGGGCCCACCTTGTGGTTCTGCCACGTTTCTCTTGTGCCCAACTTCGGCACTTTGTGGCTTCGCTTCCCGAAGTGCTACCTCCTTTGTATCTTGACACCCGAAGTGCCGAGATCTCGAACTCCTCGCTACTCCTTATCGCAACTCGCGACTTCAAGACTTTCGAGACAAAAGTCTCAACTTCCTATCCGCCGATATGCTGAAATGCCAAAATTTCAACACATTGTCAACGCGGGTCCCACAATGGAACTTCCCTCCTTTTGGAGTTTCGGACTTTGCGAATTCTCGAATCTTGATGCTAAGCTTTCAACTCTTCAACCCACGAAACCCTGAAATGAGATTACGTGAGCGATCCAACGACCTCTGTTAGCTCAGATCCTACGACTGTCCTAGCTCCTCGCAATTTCGCCACTCACGACTTGGAGCACCTGATCTTTGGGCTCTCACCTTGCGAACCTTCGAGTTCACGAGATCCCTTGATCTCTGCCACCTATCCTCCTCCAATGGATGGCTTAGATTCTTTCGCGACTTCGCCACTCGCAAAGTTGAAGGACTCCTCTTTCTGACCTCTGATGTATGAATCCCCGATACGGGTGATCTTGCGACATGTGTCCTCCTTCTAACGGACGACTTAGATTTTTTTGTGGTTTCACGACTTCACCTCTCACAACCTCGCGAATCTTGATGCAAAGGTTTTAAACCTTCAACTCACGAATCCATGAAATGAGATTCTGCGAGTGATTCGACGACCCTTGTTGGCTCAGATCCTACGACCTGATTTCTACCGATCTTGCACTTGAAGAATGCTTTCTATAACTCCCCTGCTCCTCTGTAAGATCTGACGACACTCGAAACTTCACGAATTCTCCACAAAGAATTCCGACCGTCCAATGCCTCCTTAACAACTCCTGCGAAATGAACAAGTACGCCTTCACGAAACTTATCCACCAGCAAACAATGTCGTTGCGCTTCCTTCCGACACTTCAAGGCACTAGCCCTCTAGAGATTTTCTTCGATAGCTTTGAAGATCCTATCCCTCCTGAGCTTGATTGAAAAATCCTCAAGTCCTTTGGGGAAAATTCCTGCGCGCACTCCTTGCGGAACTTCTTCAAATACACCCTAAGTGTTTGAATTCTTAGACTTTGTGCATTCTCTTTGCACCAACAGTCCTTCAAATTCTTCCCTCAGGTTGCAAACTCTAAGGATCTACTCAGCCTGCGCACACCTTGCACGGCTCCTGTGATTAACTTGCACTTCTGCGAGAATGAGAACAATGTTATCCCTCCTGATCTTGTAGAGACGAACTCTGACTTCTGTCAACGCACATCTTGTAGACAATTTCACTGCACTCCTTGCAGGAAAACTCTTGCTCAGACAGAGAAAGAATTCAAACTCATTCCTCACTCTCCCTCTCTTCAGATTTCAGAAATTTAATATGAAATCATACATTCACGCATCAAAGCAAATGCATAACAGAGAGTAACAAGCATATATCAATCAGCATGTACAACACAGAAAGCAATTGAACACCATGAGTCTGAACTAAAGATCTTTGTATTAATCAAGAACTTTTGTACATGGGTTTTTACTCTACACAGCTCTCTGCTTCTTCTTCTCTATGCTGTCTTGAGCATGCTAATGTTACAATGATACAAGTGAGGGTGTCTATATCTATTTTTCCTCTGGCTCCTAAAACTGTCTAATCTAAGAATTCAAAGCTACCTACTTACATTTACTAGCATAAATGCTTCTTAGTCCTTCAGACGAGAGCAGAACACTCAAGGTCTGATTACAATCTACAAGTATGCCCTTTCTTAATTGTTTCATTTACGTTTGGCGTATCGAACTTCAAAACATTTCAAATAATTCATCATGTGCCAAAATGCGTTGGTGTTTTGTCCCACGCTCGCTTGTTGCTGGTGATGCTCCTGCATCATACTCCCTCGCTTGAAAATTTTCATGGGCTCCTATCCATGAGCTCCCGCACGGTCTGTTCATGCTTCTGGATTTCGACTTCATTTTCCTAGCTGGCATCTTCAACTGGATGTCCCTTCCACTTGACCAAGTATTCAAAATATTGCTTTCTTCTGGTCCTCTTGCTAACTCTTTTGTCTAGTATGCTTTCCATCTATGGTTTCTCTGCAACTGGCATCTATTTAGTCCACTGAACCTCTGGTTGTTCACTATCTGCTCCAGCTTTGTATGGGTACAAATCTGAGACATTGAATATCGAAGAAATTCTGATCCCATCGGGTAATTCAATCTCATAAGCATTTGCCCCAAATTTCTTCAAGACCTTACATGGTCCGATCTTCTTCATCTTCAGTTTGTTATATGTCCCCTTTGGGAATCTTTCCTTTCTTAGATATGCCAGAATCAAATCACCAAACTCAAATTGAAGTTGTCTCCTGTGTTGATTTGCTCTGCGCTTATACTCTTGGCTCAAGTTCTGCAATCGCTCCTTCACCTGGCTATGAAGTTCCTTCATTTCTTTAGCAAAATCTTCTGCACTAGCACTTCTTATCTCATCCCGTTCTGAATTCCTTAGTTCAGAAACTCCTCTTGGCTGCATCCCATAAACAATTTGGAATGGACTTTGCCCTGTGCTTCTGTTGATTGAATCATTGTAAGCAAATTCCACCCGTGGCAGAATATTGTCCCACTGACTGTGGAGTTCTGTCACCAAGCTCCTCAACAAGTCTCCCAAACTTCTGTTCACAACTTCTTTCTATCCATCCGTCTGAGGATGATAAGCTGAACTAAACGACAAGTTTGTTCCCAGCTTTTTCCATAAGGTTCTCAAGAAGTGTCCCACAAACTTGGTGTCTCGATTCAAAACTATGCTCCTTAGTAAGTCGTGAAGTCGAATGACTTCTTTGAAAAACAGATTTGTAATGTGCATTGCGTCACTAGTTTTCTGACATGGTATAAAGTGTGCCATCTTAGAAAATCTATCCACCACTACAAAGATCGAGTCAAACCCTCTTTGTGTTCTTGGCAGCCCCAATATGAAGTCCATGTTGACTGCATCCCACGGCCTGTCAGGTATGGGTAACGGTTGATAAAAGCCTGCATTTTGTCTCTTCCCTTTTGAATGCTGACAAATTCTACATCTGTCCACAAATATTTTGACGTCTGCTCTCATTCCTGGCCAAAAATATGACTCGTTTAACTTTGAGAACGTCTTGTCATGACTGAAATGTCCGGTCAATCCTTCATTGTGTTTATCCTTCAGCAAATTCTCCCTCATGGAGCATTTTGGAATACAAAGTTGATTACCCTTAAGCAATAATTCTTCCTGGATCATGTATTCTGTCCATTGGCTTCTGTCCCTGAGAATTGGATTCTCAGTTGCTTCATACGCCTCTTTAAAATCTGGATCATCTCTGTACATGTCCCTGAGATCATCAAAACCCAGTGTTTTGACTCTGAACTCCTGCAACAACAAACATTTTCTACTCAAAGCATCAACAACTTTGTTCGCAGTTCCAGAAATATGCTTGATTACAAAAGTAAATTTTTGCATGTATTCAACCCATTTAACATGTCTTTGATTCAACTTCTCCTGTTGAGTCACAAATTGCAAAGCATGATTGTCACTGTATAAGACAAACTCCTTAGGAATTAAGTAGTGTCTCCACTTCTTCAATGCCTGAATAATAGCATAGAACTCCTTGTCATACATGGAGTATTTTACTTTCACTTCATTCAGCTTCTCGCTGAAGTATGCTATCGCCCTGTCTTCTTGGCTCAAGACTGCCCCTATTGCAAATCCACTTGCATCACATTTTACCTTAAATGTCTTTTTGAAATCCGGCAACACCAAAATTGGTTGTTCCGTGATTTTCTTTTTCAACAAATTAAAACGTTTCTCAGCCTCTTCTGTCCAGTGAAAAGACTTGTGTCTCTTCTTCACTGTGTCCATCATTGGTGCACTAATTCCACTGAAATTCTTGATGAACTTCTGGTAGAAACTAGCTAATCCATGAAAACTTCTCACCTCAAATATATTCTTCAGTGATGGCCAATTCTTAATCACCTCCACTTTATCTGGATCCATCCTCAACTTGTCTGCAGAAATAAAAAACCCCAAATAAATGAGCTCTGTCTTCATGAATGATGATTTCTTCATATTTATCAGCAGCTTCTCTTGTTGTAGCCTCTTCATCATTGTAGCCAAATGTTTCAGATGCTCCGCCTCTGTTTTATTGAAAATCAGTATGTCATCAAGATACACAATGGCAAATTTTCCGATGAAATCTTTCAGGACTTCATTCATCAATCTCATGAAGGTACTTGGCACATTTGTTAAGCCAAACGACATAACAAGCCATTCATACAACCCTTCATTAGTCTTGAAGGTTGTCTTCAATTCATCACCTTCTCTCATACGAATATGGTGATATCCACTTTTCAAATCAATCTTCAAAAAAAATTTGGCCCCACTCAAGCAATCCATCAAATCATCCATTCTTGGCAATGGAAATCTGTACCTGATGGTTATCTTGTTGATTGCCCTCGAGTCAGTACACATCCTCCAGCCTCTGTCTTTCTTCGGACTGAGCACTATCTGAACAGTACACAGACTCAAGCTTTCTCTAACTAACCCTTTGTCCATTAAGTCCTGGACTTGTCTTTTGACTTCTTCATTCTCCTGCGGCATCAATCTGTACGTTGCTTTGTTTGGTAAACTAGCTCCAGGTATGAGATCAATATGATGACTCACACTTTTGATCGGTGGCAACGAACGAGGTAGTTCGCCCACTACTATGGCAACAAACTCTTCCAATAGTTTCTGAACCTCTTCCGGTAAATCATCTACCCTTGTACTGGTTAAAACAATTTTAGGCTTCCTGACCACAATGAATTGCGGTTCCTCCTCCTTCTTAACCTCTGTAAGAAGTTCCTTCCCACTCATGAGAAGTACAGTGTTGCTTACTTTAGGTTTCACCTCTTTGTCCCTAATCGACAACAACATGTGAGTTCTCCCATTCTTCTCTAGGGTGTATGTGTTCTTCCTCCCATCATGAATCACATTTCTGTCATATTGCCACGGTCTACCCAGCAATAGATGACAAACATCCATGGGAATAACATCACAGAGTATTTCATCTTTATACCCTCCTATTTTAAACTCAACTAAACATTGTTTAGTGACATTTACCCGATGTCCTTTTTGTAGCCATGAAACTCTGTATGGACTTGGATGTTGAATAGTCTCCAATTCCAGATTTTCTACCATCTCTGTAGAAATGAGATTATCTGTGCTACCACTGTCCACGATGACTTTGCATGCCCAGTCTTTGGTCTTGCAAGCGGTCCAAAAAAGTCTGTTCCTTTGGACCGAACTCTCCACCTCCTTCTCTGGTGTTAAGAGAACTTTTCGCATCATCAACGATCTTCTGCCTTCAACACCTTCTGCCTCAACATTTCATCTTTGTGCCTCGACAATGTGAGTCTCACCACCTTCTTTCTTTCTGTCTGGACACTCATAAGATTTATGTCTGACCTTTCCGCATGTGAAACATTTCACCACTCCACCTCTTCCTCTTTCTCTACCTTTGGTACGAGCTATCCTTATATTTTTTTTTATAAAATAAATGTAACATATTAAAATTAAATATTTAATCTTTATCTTTTAACTTAATCAATTTAAAATAACCCCAAAAGAAAAGAAGTCCTTCGTTGATTCTTCTCATGAGATATATACTACAAGTGGAAGACATTAAAAAAATATTCATATTCACTTCTCATAAAATTTTCTTTTATGAAAGGATATTTTTTTTTTTAAATTGACATGAAAGAAAAAAATATTCTCATTAAAAAGATATTCTTATTCTTTATTGTATTAATATTCTTTGCGTTAAGTGCATGAAAGAAGCAAGTCTTTGCTTTGCATGTATTTACAAAAATATATTCTATCCATTATATTTATCAAAGGTGATTTCATAGTCTCTCTCCTCTCGTTGTTCCATTGTCTAAATATATTATGTACATCATCTTTATCAAAGCTACTTTCATAGTCTCTCTTCTCACGTTATTCCATTATCTTTATCGAAGTTATGTGATGTTCCTTGCACCTTCTTTATCAAACTTGCATTCATAATCATATTATTTATTTAGTTCCAAATTTTTATTCCGGGAAACTTGATTGTTATACATGGTGATCCCCGGGAAACTTGATTGCTATAAATGTGTTGAGGGAAGCACAATATGGATTGAGTGGAGGAATAGTATTTGTCTTTCCAAATGACTCTATTCAAACACTGGCAAGGAAGCCGATACTCGATGCAACTGACGATCATAAACTTAGTTGCCTGCTTCGCATGTCTTTGTGGCATTGCCTTTGCACAGCTTGAGTTCAGTGAAGCTCTTACGGGATCTGTTGGTTTTCCTGATGTAGCAATTGCGTGCTTAGGAAATTTAGCAGTTTTTTTTACTAGTCTATTGAGAGGAAGGCTTGATCTGGATATCGGTGCCAGAGATGTTCTGGCCACCAATAGAGGTCCCAAGCTCATGAAGACACAGGGGGGTGAAGACTCTGGACTGACAACATGTATTGCTAAGGTTGAAGGTAGAACGAAATATGAAGATGCTGCCGTTCTAATGTTGTCTACAAACACGTCCGATTCTTCCATCGCCGAATTCATGAGGTATACCCACCATTCACATGGTCTGGACTCCATCCTACTCAAATTTCTTCCTTTCAGCCCTGATGGATCCTGTTGCCGTCCATCTCATCGATGCAACTGCATTTTATTGCGGACAAAGGAGGAAGAGATCAGAATGATGATTGCACGTAGGATGCCCGGAACACTTAAACAGCTGTCTGATTCCGAGTGCCTACTGCCATGTGGGGAGTGCCTGACAAATGGCTGCCATGGGTGTGACCAGGGCCTGTTGCATGTGAAGCAGAATGAGCTTGAACAGAGGAGGGGATTGAGAGAGGAAGAATCCCCTCAAATACAGGCTGAGGCTGAGGCTGAGGCTGAGCGGAGGTTGAAAGAGGAGTCCAAGGCGGAATCCCATGATGAAATACATGTTGATGTGAACGACACTGAGCAGCAGAGGTTGACAGAGGAGGGATCCAGAGCGACATCCCCTGCTGCCGTCTGTCAAATACTTGATGGTGACATGGTGAGGAGGGATCTTTACGACTATTATTATTTGCTGCAAGGGCATGCTTGCGTCTGCATTCCACTGCGTGAAGCAGACGAGGATGAGTGGACAAAGCTGCTGATCAGATTTATGAGGTCTAAAGATAAGGAAGGCAGAGGAGTCAGAGTTTTCGCTGCGTATGCCATGGAGAAATATATCGATGGGAGAGGAGAATCGGCGCGGGTAATAACAGAAAACTACATCAGTTTCTCGTTATTAGTGCAAAGATTGATAGAAGTAATAGTGAACTTTCTACTAACTGGGTGGTTAAGAGTGGATGGTTTCTCTAGCGCTCTCATCGCCAGACGGGTCGTAAGAGATTATCTTGTTGATAGTAAAGGAACTGCCTTTACTGCCAATGCGTTTCTAACCTCCGCTGAGATCAAGTGTAATCAGAGCAGTGTTTGCCAATTGCTGAGGTTTAGAGGGAGTATTCTGGGCGTGAGAACGTTAGCGTATGTGGGAGGTTGTGTTAACTTGATTTGCTCCATCGCTTGGTGTGTACTTATTGCAAGTGAAGGAAGTGTTGGCAAATGGTATGGAATACAGTCCATGTCACCCTCTAAATATAGAATCATTGTAATATTGATAGGCATTGCTATTGCTTTGCTCATGGATTCCTTAGGTTTGTATACTTTGTATGCTTTAAAACGTGAACCATTAGAAATAGAAATAAGAGAACTAGAAGAAAGTCAAATGAAGAAAAAGATTCGTATGGTTTGGGGAGTGATGGGATTGGAGATAATATACATGGTAGCAGGTTGCTTATTAATAGTAAAAGGTTTGACTTCGGGGAGATGGGTATATAGTGCTCTCCAAATTCTAGTTTGGGTTAAGTGGGGAATTGGTAGTTATCTTCTTGGTGACCGGGATGATAGAGTGGAATTTGAATATGATCGAATCAAAAAACATCCCCATAATGCAGTGGTTTTTGTTTTGTCCATGAACCATGGAGTTATAGGAGTTATGGTGTACTCCACTGCGTTCATGCTCAATGCTATTTTAGCTGGAATTAGAGGCAAATGGAGTTAGAGGCAAATGAGTGTAGTTTTTTGGAATGAAATAATTGTATTTAAATGAAAAATGTATTTTTTTTTAATATCTTTGTCATACTAATACTTTGAAGATATTTTGTGATTGTAATGGTCATTGTTTTCATTTGAATTCTTTTTAAAAGATTATTTTATTAATCTCTTTTTATCTAAAATCCCATAGCAAGTTAATTTAACATTTTCCATGCATGATGTTGTTTTGTTTTTAGTTAAATAATAAAATAATAAAATAAATAATTTTTTTATATAATTGAAATATTGTTTTTCTAATATTTATGAAAGCTATACCTTTTTTAAATAAATAGAATTATGGTTTAAAAAATAAATTTAGAAAAATATTATTAAAAATAATAATAATTAAAAAATATGAGAAAGATATTTATAATTAATTGAACCAAAAATAAAAATCAAATTCAAAATAACATGGCAATGAACAAGAAAATAATATATTTAAGTTCTTACAAAACAAGTATAACCAAAAATATCATTTTTATGATTGTATTAAAAAAAAAGTCATCAATATTTAATAATACTAAATTAATAAGACAAAATAGGTAATTTAAGTACTCGAAACACATCAATCATGACAAAATTATTATTTAACTCTGGGATCAGCCTGCGAGACCCTTGTATTTTGAACACAGTACTCGGTGCTAAGCTATGGTGGCGCTGGATAATGGGAGGGCCGGACCTATGGAAACAAATTTGGCAAACAAAATATGACATGCCACACACAGTCTCTGGTAGATTGAAAATCGACAGAGTGCCAAAAGGCTCTTCAATATGGAACTTGGCTACAGCAAATAGACATTTAATCAGAACGCACAGCTTTTGGGAGATAAGGGACGGCAGAACAACCCTTTTTTGGGAGGAATCCTGGCAACAGAGAGAAAAATTATTCACTCGATTAGATTTGGGAGAAATCTTCTTGTTTACAAACACACCAGCGAATCGTTTAGTACAACATTACTGGTGTACAAACAATAATGATGTCTGGAGGAAGTGGAAAGATAAAAATGGATGGGAGGCAGCCCCACCTACACAACAATGGGACAATTTCACCAAAGAACTGAAAACCANATCGTGGGACAAATTAATCAAACTAAAAACAGCAGGCGGGATCAGCCTGCGAGACCCTTGCATCTTGAACACTGTACTCGGTGCTAAGCTATGGTGGCGCTGGACAATGGGAGGAACGGACCTATGGAAACAAATTTGGCAAATAAAATATGACTTGCCACACACAGTCTCTGGCAGATTGAAAATTGACAGAGTGCCAAAAGGCTCTTCAATTTGGAACTTGGCTACAGCAAATAGAAATTTCATCAGAAAGCACAGCTTTTGGGAGATAAGGGATGGCAGAACAGCCCTGTTTTGGGAGGAATCCTGGCAACAGAGAGAAAAGTTATTCACCCGTTTAGATTTGGGAGAAATCTTCTTGTTTACAAATACACCAGCGAATCGTCTAGTACATCATTACTGGTGTACACACAACAATGATATCTGGAGGCAGTGGAAAGAAAAAAATGGATGGGAGGCAGCCCCACCTACACAACAATGGGACAACTTCACCAAAGAACTGAAAACCA